>BDSI01000040.1:758782-1018679 GCA_003117195.1 Eudorina sp. 2006-703-Eu-15
GCGCAGGCGGCGGCGATGCTGGGCCGGGCGACGGCGCAGGTAACGGCGGCGCTGGTGATGGGTTTGGGCGGCGCAGGCGGCGGCGATGCTGGGCCGGGCGACGGCGCAGGTAACGGCGGCGCTGGTGATGGGTTTGGGCGGCGGCGCAGGCGGCGGCGCAGATGCTGGGCCGGGCGACGGCGCAGGTAACGGCGGCGCTGGTGATGGGTTTGGGCGGCGCAGGCGGCGGCGATGCTGGGCCGGGCGACGGCGCAGGTAACGGCGGCGCTGGTGATGGGTTTGGGCGGCGCAGGCGGCGGCATGCTGGGCGGGCGACGGCGCAGGTAACGGCGGCGCTGGTGATGCGTTTGGGCGGCGCAGGCGGCGGCGATGCGGGCGGGCGACGGCGCAGGTAACGGCGGCGCTGGTGATGCGTTTGGGCGGCGCAGGCGGCGGCGATGCTGGGCCGGGCGACGGCGCAGGTAACGGTGGCGCTGGTGATGGGTTTGGGCGGCGCAGGCGGCGGCGATGCTGGTCCGGGCGACGGCGCAGGTAACGGTGGCGCTGGTGATGGGTTTGGACGGCGCAGGCGGCGGCAATGCTGGGCCGGGCGACGGCGCAGGTAACGGCGGCGCTGGTGATGCGTTTGGGCGGCGCAGGCGGCGGCGATGCTGGGCCGGGCGACGGCGCAGGTAACGGCGGCGCTGGTGATGGGTTTGGGCGGCGCAGGCGGCGGCGATGCTGGTCCGGGCGACGGCGCAGGTAACGGTGGCGCTGGTGATGGGTTTTTGCGGCGCAGGCGGCGGCAATGCTGGGCCGGGCGACGGCGCAGGTAACGGCGGCGCTGGTGATGGGTTTGGGCGGCGCAGGCGGCGGCGATGCTGGTCCGGGCGACGGCGCAGGTAACGGTGGCGCTGGTGATGGGTTTGGGCGGCGCAGGCGGCGGCGATGCTGGGCCCGGCGACGGCGCAGGTAACGGTGGCGCTGGTGATGCGTTTGGGCGGCGCAGGCGGCGGCGATGCTGGGCCGGGCGACGGCGCAGGTAACGGCGGCGCTGGTGATGCGTTTGGGCGGCGCAGGCGGCGGCGATGCTGGGCCGGGCGACGGCGCAGGTAACGGCGGCGCTGGTGATGGGTTTGGGCGGCGCAGGCGGCGGCGATGCTGGGCCGGGCGACGGCGCAGGTAACGGCGGCGCTGGTGATGGGTTTGGGCGGCGCAGGCGGCGGCAATGCTGGGCCGGGCGACGGCGCAGGTAACGGTGGCGCTGGTGATGGGTTTGGACGGCGCAGGCGGCGGCAATGCTGGGCCGGGCGACGGCGCAGGTAACGGCGGCGCTGGTGATGCGTTTGGGCGGCGCAGGCGGCGGCGATGCTGGGCCGGGCGACGGCGCAGGTAACGGCGGCGCTGGTGATGGGTTTGGGCGGCGCAGGCGGCGGCGATGCTGGGCCGGGCGACGGCGCAGGTAACGGTGGCGCTGGTGATGGGTTTGGGCGGCGCAGGCGGCGGCGATGCTGGTCCGGGCGACGGCGCAGGTAACGGTGGCGCTGGTGATGGGTTTGGGCGGCGCAGGCGGCGGCAATGCTGGGCCCGGCGACGGCGCAGGTAACGGTGGCGCTGGTGATGCGTTTGGGCGGCGCAGGCGGCGGCGATGCTGGGCCGGGCGACGGCGCAGGTAACGGCGGCGCTGGTGATGCGTTTGGGCGGCGCAGGCGGCGGCGATGCTGGTCCGGGCGACGGCGCAGGTAACGGTGGCGCTGGTGATGGGTTTGGGCGGCGCAGGCGGCGGCGATGCTGGGCCCGGCGACGGCGCAGGTAACGGTGGCGCTGGTGATGCGTTGTGCGGCGCAGGCGGCGGCGATGCTGGTCCGGGCGACGGCGCAGGTAACGGCGGCGCTGGTGATGGGTTTGGGCGGCGCAGGCGGCGGCGATGCTGGTCCGGGCGACGGCGCAGGTAACGGTGGCGCTGGTGATGGGTTTGGGCGGCGCAGGCGGCGGCAATGCTGGGCCGGGCGACGGCGCAGGTAACGTCGGCGCTGGTGATGGGTTTGGGCGGCGCAGGCGGCGGCGATGCTGGGCCGGGCGACGGCGCAGGTAACGGCGGCTCTGGTGATGGGTTTGGCGGCGCAGGCGGCGGCGATGCTGGTCCGGGCGACGGCGCAGGTAACGGTGGCGCTGGTGATGGGTTTGGGCGGCGCAGGCGGCGGCGATGCAGGGCCGGGCGACGGCGCAGGTAACGGCGGCGCCATGGGCGCCGCCCAAACCCACGGGGGTGCCTGTACTCCCATTCGGCCTATCCAATGCTCCTGCGACTTTTCAGGCTACGATGAATCGAATATTTGCTCCGTATTTGCACCGTTTTGTGACGGTCTATCTTGAATGAATGAATGTTACAGCGGACCCCAACGGGACCATCGGTGTATACCAGAGCAAGCCCCAGTAGGCCTCACCGCCAAGGCGCGCGGCAGGTCACCTCCACACCACTACGCCGCACCCAAAGAAAACACACCGGGCCATAACCCCAACCAGTCAGACACCGAAGCAAGCAGAGGCGCGCAGCGGGGCAACACTACCAAAGGGATAGGCACAGCTGCGGGCATAATCCCCAGAAGTGGATAAAGCCAAGCACAGGGGAGGTCGCCCACACAGGCACCCCATTACCCAGCTACCACCACCTCTGAGGCACCCAACGCAGCACCCTCTCGAGGTCTTGGAAGGCCCACGCCTGGCTCGTGACACTGCCCAGCGACCGCTAGTGGGGTAACCCGCATCATAAGAAATAACTTGGCCAAAACACCAAAATGCCAACGGGAGCCCAACCTCCACCCCAATCTGAGGGTAGGCCCGGTCCCCAACTTGAACCCCGGTTCGGAGAGCCCGACGATAAACAGACAGAGGGCGGGGAACCCGCGCCTCATCCTTCTTCAGGAGCAGGTCCCGCACATCGCAGGACTCCCCCCGCCACTTTCAAGAAAGGGTGGAAAGGGCCCACTGAGCTCCAACCCCGTCTCGGGAGCCCCAACTGGGCGAACCCGTGGAGGCGCCCCCAAACGTCAGCGATTGCGCGCCGCTCCCCTTGTTCTGCCAATATCGGTCCCGGCCGGATCGTCTGACCCTGACCAGGTGCTGACCGACGCAGGGTGGCCGCCATGAATCGGCGACCAGTCTCCATGGCCGCAATCGCGGCCAACACCACCACATCCCAAACAACTTGCTCCACGGGTGGCGGGGGTTCCGCCAGCCAGACCTGCGGCCTCCGTATCCGTGCCCCTAGGCGCGCTTCCAACTGACCCACCACCGCCTGGGCCACTCGGCATGACCAGAAATGGTGCTGTCGGGGTGTCTCTGACCCCCCGCCTTCCGCTGGGTATCCCCCGCATCCACACCGCGTCACCCTCGCGTGTCGCATATGGGAATTGCCCAACAACGGGACGCCATCGACTGTAAGGCGCCAAAAGGCCTCCTTATGCTCATTTTCCCACCGGATACTGAGCCAAAGGCGGCTCAGCAGCCCCTGGATCCGGGCGGCCGCCACCTGAGAAATCGGGTCGGTGGCTCCCAGTCCTACCGCCTCACAGGCAAACAGCAAGTGAGCCGCGCTGCGGCGTTCCGCCACCTCGGCTAGTTGCATCGCTGTCCCCACTCGAACAGAGTACTCGCTCAGGGCCACCTTCAACCCATTATTCAACCTCCAACCCATGCGATCGAACAACATGGCCGTCACCTCCTCTTCCGTGGGCACATTCGCCCCCTGGACCCCGTTCGCTCGTGCCGCTAGGGCTGCTGCCACCCAGGCCGCTGGTAGCCTTACTTGAAGTTCTACCAGCCGCCGGTCTAATTCGGCCCATTGCCGCCAATCACCCCATCGCCCGGACCCCGCGGGGATACCCAGGCAATCTTGTACGAATGTCGCCCACGCCCGTGCGGCGCATCGTGCCATGCGGGCGGAGTCTATATAGTTTGGCTCTGCCCAGCCGTCGGTTACCATCCGGAGCGTCTCCCCCACCCGGATTAGTTGTCCGACCGTTTGCAATCCGGTGTAGTCCACCAGGTCCGGGAACACATGCTCGAGGCCGGGGCGGCCCCCCTCGGGCAGTTCCTCCGGGAGTAGTGGGTTTCCCCACAGTGGTGCGTTCCAGCACCACGCCCCCGGCGCGAGCGGATGGTCGGCGATGTCCACCACTCTCGGCAGGGCGGCTAGGGCTGTCACGACCCGCTGTACCTCGGGTTCTAGCCTTCGGATCCCTCTCCATGGACTGTCGGCCGTTGCCGTGAGCACCATGCACGGCTTCCATGCCGCTGAGGCGTCTGCTAGGATCGTGTCCACGACACGTTGCCAGGGGGCGGCCCGCTGGTGGCGGATCCTCCTCATGTACCGCAGCGCTGTTGAGGCCCAGCGCGCTCGGATATGTTCCCGCAGCGGCAGCGCGCCGAATCCCCCCACCGCCGGGTGCCCAAGCAGCAGGCTACGTGGCACCCCAGTGGGCCGCCTCTCGGTGGCCCACTGGGGTGCCACGTAGCCCACTGGGGTGCCACGTCTATCTTGACGATATTTTGATTTTTTCCCGTACGCCTGAAGAGCATGCCCGCCATCTACGGTTGGTGCTGGAAACCCTACGGAAGCATACGCTTCATGCGAAGCTTTCGAAATGTGAGATCTGGAAGCCGACGGTGAAGTACCTCAGGCACGTGGTCAGTCCCGTCAGTGCTGAGGGTGTACGAATGGATCCAAAGAAAGTTGACACGATCCGAGGTTGGCCTTCGCCAAAAGACTTGAGCGAGTTGCGAGCTTTTGTTGGCCTTGCAAATTATTTCCGTCGATTCATTCGCAATTTCGCCTCTTGGCCGCTCCGCTAACCGATCTGTTCTCGTCCCTAATCCTTGGCCGCCGCAAGCTTTGAAAGCTTTTGACACGATTAAGACTCTCTTAACGACCGATGTGCTAGTTCTGTACCCTGATTTTACGAAGCCTTTTGAAGTTGTCTCCGACGCTTCGCTGAATGGAACGGGAGCTGTCTTGCTCCAAGACAACCGCCCGGTTGCTTTTACGAGTAAGAAATTCTCTCCTGCTGAACGAAACTACAGCACTGGTGAACAAGAGCTTTTGGGTGTTGTCAACGCGTTGCGTGAATGGCGATGCTACTTGCACAGTAGTGTGCCGTTTACCCTCGTGACCGATCATCATCCCTTGACGTATCTCAAGACTCAAGCGCATCTGAGCCGACGTCAAGCCCGCTGGGTTGAGTTCTTGGAACAGTTTGCGTTTGACTGGGTTTACCGCCCTGGGAAGCTGAACGTGGTTGCTGACGCCCTGTCGCGTCACCCAACCCTTGCAACGATCCTTTGCGACGCTGAGGCTAACGATCCGCTTCTGGCCCGCATTTGCGATGCCACCGCTCGTGATGTGTGGTTCCAGAACCCTGCTAACGTGCGGGGCTTGATCCAGAATCCAGGAGGATTCTTTCAATGGGAGGAGGACGACTGCCAACTGAAAATTGTTGTACCTAACGATCCGAATTTGAAGCGTGATATCATCGCACGATGCCACTCTGACACGATGTCTGGCCACCTGGATGTGACCGAACGATTGACCTGGTGCAACGAAACTTCTGGTGGCCGACGTTACGAGTGGATGTGGCTGACTTTGCCGCCAAGTATGATGTTTGTCAACGGCATAAGCCTTCTTCTGGCTTGCCAGCTGGTCTTCTACGGCCGCTCCCGATTCCTGAGATGCCTTGGGAAAGCGTCTCTATGGATTTTATTATGGGACTGCCCAACGACAGTACGATGCCCTTTTGGTATTTGTTGATCGCCTAACGAAGATGGTGCATCTGGCTCCGTGCAAGAGCACTTGTACGGCATCTGAGAGTGCCGACATGATGTTCCACCATGTGGTACGACTTCACGGAATGCCTAAAACGATTATCTCCGATCGTGATCCTCGATTTAAGGGTGCATTTCTGCCCGCCCTGCGTGCTGAAGCGCGCTGGTGCCTCCCAGCATACGAGTACTGCAGATCAGTACTCGTCAGATCAGTACTGCTGTCCATCCTGAGACGGATGGACAGACTGAACGAATCAATCGAATCTTGGGCGATATGTTAAGTCAGTACGCTGAATACGAGCCTTCTCGTTGGGATAGGTATCTCGATGCTACTGAATTTGCGATCAACAACCTGAAGAATCGTACGACGGGACATTCCCCGTTCTATTTGAATTATGGATTTCATCCACGAACCCCTTTGCAAACCGACTTAGGGAACGCCGTTCCCGCCGCCAAGAATTATATGGATTCTTTCCACGTACGATTAAACGAAGCTAAACGATTTTGTCAGGCGGCGCAGGACCGTGCTGTGAAGGATGAGTCCAAGAAGCGGAACTCCTAAACAGAAATTGCGGCTGGCAGTGCACAAAGTGACATCCTCTTTGTAGTAAGGCAGCCGTGCTGTTCGAGCGCGCTTCGTTGTTACGGACCGCGCGGGTGTCCACTGCGGCTGAGTACGGTAAGGCAGGTCACTTCCTGCTGCAGGCGGCAATTCCCAGCATTCAAACGTCACTACGTCAGGAGCCACATCATTACCGTCACACATTGTCTGCATGCGCCCGCCTTAAGGATCGTTGGTTTGGGTCTCAAGCGCCGGTGGCTGGCAGGCTGGGTCCAACTTGTGAATGGGGGCTTTAGCACGTTCATTCCGGGGCCGAGCAGAGTTCGAGCCGATCACTAGGGAGGCCGCGGTTAGCCGATGAGAGAGCGGGATGGCGAAAGGGTTGGCAGCCAGTTGTTGCAACGGTAAAACTGCCAACCGCACCCGTCAAAGAAACAGGTCTCACCAACTATCTGTTATCAGGCTCTGCGTATCGATTTCTTTGGTGTAACGATCGGATACATCAATTGGGATAACTTATACGCGACGCCAGGTAAAGGGATTCCTCCCGTCGAGTATAGGATTCCTCGTGCCGAGTATAGGATTCCTCGCGCTGAGTATAGGATTCCTCGTTACGAGTATCCAAATCTTCAATGCTGTGTACAGGGATACTTGCTAATAGGAATTTTATACACAAAATTGATTATCGGTGACACGGCACCGTGACACGGCCTGTTTAACGATTACCTGAAATTTGACCCCCGTGGGTACCCTCAGGACCGCGTCGCTGAGCTCGGCAAGCTTCGGAAGCGCTTCTCATCAGCCTGTCGTCGGAAAGCGCTCGGAACGCCAGCGCTTAGTTAGGACGCTTGGGGTGTACGAGAATTCCGTTAGGCGCTCCTTTAACCTGCTCATGAGTAAGTGCTCACAGGGCACAGCGGCGCAGCGTTCTGAACTTGGCACATTGGCGGTGGAAGGTGCAGGGGCGGCAACGGCACAGGTAGCAGCGGCCATTTTGACAGCAGGTAAACGACTGGGCGAGGGGCGGGCTTGTGGGTACCATGTGCATTGCCTTTGATCGAGGACATACATGCAACATGCTACACGGCACACGATAAGGGAATCGCAGCTGGGCAACACTTGCTGGCATCACCTTGTTTACCGCCTTGCTCAGCCTTTGATGTGGATGCCGCGCACTAGGCTTCACGCTGGGGCAATCGATGGATGGGCGCGTGGCGGGCCCTGTGGATGCCTTGCGGGTTCATAATCGGCGGTGATGAATCACGCGGAACTCCATGATTTGGATTCAGAGGATTGCCATGTGGCTGGGATCGATTTGTGGGTGGCGTGCTGGTTGGCTTGGTACGATTTCACTAGGGATGCAACGTGCTGCCCTTAAAAGCTGCATTCCCCTTTTTGCCATTCACAGGGCACAGCGGCGCAGCGTTCTGAACTTGACAAATTGGCGGTGGAGGGGGCAGCGGCGGCAGCGGCACAGGTAGCAGCGGCCAAGGTAGCAGCGGCCATTTAGGATGCCGGCTGCTTTCTGCCTCTATCCATTATTGTAGTATGACACGCACGCCATGCATGCCTCTCCATCCACTTGATCGCCAAAGAAGGCCATGTAGTCTAGCAATCCATGCGCCCTTTCGGGCCTCGTCTCCCCAACTCCTGCATTCAACAAGGTAGCAAAGTGATCCCGAAACACGTTGAAATCCTCTATCGCACAAAGCTCCCTGAGCTTCCCACCCAGCACTCACCACTACACGTGCACGCTGGTCATGCTTGCAACTGGCAAATAAAAGCGCGCATGCTTTCAGCATCATAAGCCGCACGGGCACGACGCTTCACACCATTGAAGGCACAGCGTGCTCTACAAAACTCCTCCCAAAGCGGACCCGACTTGCATGTTATACGACCTGGACCTCCTTCAGGCAATCATTTGCTGACGACGTGCTCCCCATTCCACCAGACAGCACCTCCCTGCTCCATCCCTTCAGGCCTTCATGCTGCAAACGCCCGGACCATAATTTTTCCTTAAGAGTGCTCCAATAAGGTCCACTGCTGCTCAGCTATCACAAGCCCCCACTCGCAAATGCGTAGACTTCCCTTGCAGAGAGAATGCAAGTTCTTGGACGATAGTACCGCAACACCGTACATCTGGTTTTGGAATAAAAGGACAGTGTTGATGCTGTGAACGGCATTCCGCCGTATAGAGCATCAATAATACCAGTAGAGTGTTAATCGTCATTTCATGACGTTGGAACAGCTCTGCAGGCTAACTACCCACCCTCCTCCCCAGCAGGCATGCGAGCCGGCTTGGTGACGCTGAGCCCGGCAGCACATGTGCCGTGACATGCAAGCAGTGTGCCTCAGGCGCCCGGTTGTACTTCCCTCCTAACTACGCATGTCGCGAGCGGAGCAACTAAAGCAACCAATTATCCCGGGATACCATTGCTAACAATCGCCCGCTTTCGCCAGGGGTGCTTCCAAGGGAGCCGTAACGATGCGCGGCCATGCCGCCGTCGGCAGCGTGAGCGACGACTGGGCACGAGGCGTGCACATCTTCTAACTGCCGGAATGGTTGTGGCTTGCCTGCTATCCATTTCTAGTAACTTCACCGTAGGAGGGCCGGCGGCCTCAGTCATTCAGGGAGAGTTGTGCGTGGGTTCACGTTACTCGCCAGCCTCGACGGCAAGGTTGCGACAACGGATGAGAGTTCGTGGGCTCCTGCCTCCCAACGACCACCGGGCTTCGGAGAGATCCGAGACTCGGTCCGGGAAGGGAGCGCGAGACTGATGCTCTACTACTGGCCACTAGGGGGCCTTGCTTCGATTTATTGGACGATTTTGCCGGGATCTGAGTGCCGGCAGCTGCCTTACAGTACGAGAACACTGCCGGGATCTGAGTGCTGGCTGCTGCAGAGTGTAACGTACTACGGACAAGAACGTCAACAACACCGTTCAGAACGTGCATTACGTGCGACCCATCAGTGGCGTAGATACCCCCGGTATCTAGATAGCAATGTCAAACACGGCTTCTTCTTGGGTGCCTTCCTGGAGCCGGGTTTAGGGTTTGGGGTCCGTAGTGGCCTTGTTGCCCAACCGATTGGGCTGCGGGTCACACGGGGCAAAACGTTCGGGCTCTTGGCTGTGTGCCTCCGCGGCCGCAGGTGGCCGCTGATGCCGAGTATGTACACCAGGCCCACCTTGGAAATGGCCTCCGCGGATGCTGGGCACCAACTTTCATTGGTATTTATACTCTGTAAGGCCTACGTCCTTACTGTAACGCTGGGTTACAGTATAAGGCCCTAACAATGACCCTGCACAGCATCTCGAGAAGCCTTTGGCCGCGCTGTGTTACAATTGGTATCGAGTATCAGTACTCTTTCCGTACGACCTCGTCAGGTCGTGAGTTCGATTCTGGATGGGCGCGCCGAGGTTTCCACTCCAAAAACCCTGCTAGGGACGCATGTGCCGGAGATGGTCCGGGTGCAGCCGCATGACGTGATGCGAGGCCTGGCCAACCTCGTGGTAGGGTGGGCATGGCGGAGTGGACTGTGCACTGCGAGGACGCAGTGAGGAACGAGGACGTTCCCTTCAGGGGGGGGAGAATGTAACGCTGGGTTACAGTATAAGCCCCTAACAATGACCCTGCACAGCATCTCGAGAAGCCTTTGGCCGCGCTGTGTTACACTTACACACCTGCTGGGTGTGGCGCTGTACCTTCACAGGTTCCGCATTTAGGGCGCTCAGTTGTGTTGTATGTCTCCGGCGGGTCCTCGACCTTGCTCTGATAAACCACAAACTGCAACGGATTTTGTGGAGATTGCTGCGGCTGGTGATGTGCGGGTGGTGGTGGTGGTGGCGGTGGGGCTTGTTGCAGTTGCTGTTGCTGCCGTGGTGGCGGCGGTGGAGGCGGCAGCTACAGAGAGAAAGACATGTACGTCACCTGCCACTTATGTTGTTGATACAGACCTTATTACATATACGCTACTCTGTCAGCACTTGCATCATTGCATAAAGCAAGCACGCATGCATGTTGGATTGATACGTCCACAGTGGTGTCTACATTTACATACATACAACATACGTATAACTTGGTGTAGCGTCTGACCATGAACACAATTATTATTAAGGATGTTACAGCGGACCCCGCGGGTCCTCGGTTACAGCCAACAGCGACAGCCAACGAAGCTTCCTCAACATACATACACTGCATAAATGAAACTTGCGCCACCATGCATGGTGCACCGGACAGGCTCCACAAGAGCACCGAAACACAATGCTGCGCTCGGTTGCACGATCAAGCCGTCCGCTGCCTAAATGACATCGTCAATCGCTGTTGGGTACAGAAGGGAAGCCCCGCACCCTCAAACACCACCACTGAACACAACGGGGCGGGTGGGCTACCTGCCAGGTATTGAGTCAGTAGTGTTGGTGGCGGCAGGGTATAGGCTGCATGTAATAGCCTCATCACATCTGGCCCCTTGATACGTGCCAGTGTTGTGCCCGGCGTAATAAACTATTAATCAGCGGTGGCGGGTGGTCTATAGGCAAGGGAAACCCAGCCATGGATCACTCGCCTAATCACCCCTGCTGCCCCCTTGACACACGTCACAGTTCATGACTCGGATTACTATTATTATGATGCAACAGTATTAACAATACTGGTAGTTATCAATATAGACTTGCTGCAGCTGCGCCGTCCAGTTCCCACATGTCAAAACAACCGGTTCTCCGTGCAGAAGTCGGCCTGATAACAATAACATACAACAATCTACCGGGCAGTCCACTTTCCAATGCAGGGTTCCTGTCGAGTTCAGTTTACTTGCGCGCGCTCCACAGTATACGTACGTATGGAGTTTCCCCACAAACCCGGAATTCATAGGATTTACCCTACCCTACCCTACCCTACCCTACCCTACCCTACCCTACCCTACCCTACCCTACCCTACCCTACCCTACCCTACCCTACCCTACCCTACCCTACCCTACCCTACCCTACCCTACCCTACCCTACCCTACCCTACCAATAAACAACTCTGGTTACTGGAAGTCAATGCAATATGGCAATCAATTATTCTAGCTAGTCTACTATTTGATTATTCCTATCTGAGATTTCCAGCCTAAAAAACAGCCAATCGAAATTAGTATCAAAGCACTGCTGAATGCAGTGATGGCAAATATTGCAGTTGTAACATGAAGGGAGCACTTGAACGACTCCTGCAGTTGTTGTGTAAGGCAGGCAGAGGGTTCGTGTTGGGCTTGCCTAGGGTTTACTCAGTCATCACACATCAGAAAGGCTTGGGTATGTATCCGTGTAGTGATAGTTATCTCAATTGTCCAGTAAGATGAAGGGATTCCCCACGGAAGCTGACATCCACATTATGTACAGAACGTGCGACCTGCCAAGACCCCAAGCAGCTTCGTTTCTTTGACTATTCAGTATCCTGTTATCACAAAAATACAGTAAGGTCGCAAGTGATACATAATCCCAATAAAAGTGTATACCTGATCCTCATCCGCCCGCCACTTGTACAGCCCAAGCCTCGAATGTTGGTACATGATAGTAAGCTGGGACTCTGACACGGGACTGCTCCAGAGGAGAATTTGATAGCTGGAACCACAGACAGTAATGTTTCCTTCCCAAGAAACGTCAGGTTCTAGTGTAAGGTTGATATCCTCCAGAGGTACAGGTATCTGCACAATGTTCATGTAGGAATCCATTAAAAGAATTACTGCTGTGATGATGCAGGTGCTTGAGACACCTGCAGTTGGTCATGAGTCATTGCAAAGTGTATGTGAATAACACTAAGCCGCCACAGGCAGGGAATAGGGTTTCGGGTAGGGATTTCAGGAACAAGTAGGGGTCGGCTTCCTTGAAGCCGGAAAAAGGGCGGGGCCCCCCACAATCCGTACAGACCGCTTGCTTTACAACGAAAACTCTGTTACCGCGCAAGAGTGTGAGAGAGTGAATGGGTGCCATTGAGGGTGTCGTTGATGTTGAAGGTGGATCGGTGTACATAGATTCAGCAAGCTCAAGCAGGTAGGTAGCCCCGAAACCAACCTGCAGTACGGTCATGGCATCTGCATTATCATTATCGTAACGCTAGTCGCCTCTGCACTACCACATCCGTCTGTCAAGCAGATGATCACAAATCAAGCTTGAAGCATTCTGGCCGTGAAACTGTTGTTGTTTGGTCCGTCGGCAAGCTTGCAACCCTTCTGCTGCACGCGTGCAGCAGACGTGAACCTCTAAAGTTTGCTACAATAGTTACATAGCAATGTAAAGCAAAAGCAGGGTGCAAAAAAGTCGCGGTGAGAGCCGGACTTCGGGCCATCGGAACTGGAGAACTCGTTGGTACTCGGCATGCTATCCCTTTGCATCTTGAAACTTTGATTCAATACATAATGTTGAATTGTATTCATCTGGCAAAACAGAAAGGCAAATCTTGGTGTTGATGGCATCTTGATGTTCAAACACCAGAACACTATGGAAGTTCAATTTAGCACGCGCCGCCCATTCCTAATCCACGTATTCATCACGCGGCACCTGTTTCAACAAACATGAGCGCGAGAGGCGTTGGGTGGATGTTGACTCGGGTCCATGGAGACCGCGGAGCTTTACTTTGACCGTTTGTGCACAAAGATTTTTTTTCAGCCAAACCAAGAATACCTTGCAATAGAGGACAAATAATATGACAACCATTGCGAATTAGTTTAGCAGATAATGAACGTTTTGCCGTTACCCACGGACGGACGGACGGACGGACACACGGACAGGGGCAGTCCTAGGGGGCGGGGCCCCCCGAACGCGCTTCGCGCTGGGGCCCCGCCCAAAAAAAATGTGGTGGTCGTGCAGGTCGACTTCACCTAATTTCAGGATTGAACATTACGTGCAGGTTACTTCATAACGGAGTATGGGATAGGTATCCTTAGAAGGGGACCACAGCAACCAAAACGAGGAAATCAGGAGGGTTTCCTTGGTGGCAAGTGGCGTAGCGCAATGCAGTATTAACAATGATAATGATGATGATGTAACAGTAACAGCAATAGCAATTGGTGGACCCTCTGGGTCATCATTGACAGCCATTGACAACAGCCAAAGCTTCCTCACTATACACTGCATAAACGAACTTGTGCCACCATTGCTGGATGTAGTAAGAATGTTCAGCGGCTAGGTGTACTAGTTGCCTGCCCTCACATACATCAGTTGTGAGGTTATATTGAAGGGAAGGTTAGAACGGAGGTAATATAAATACCAGCTGTGAACCAAAATTAAAGCCATGCCTGTGACCTGAGTGAACTCTACTATTGAACTCGCCATTAAGGTATGCTTTTACATGAAAGCTGGTGCCAGGTCAACTACGAATGATACCCCCCTCCCCATTTGACCACATTTCAACACTCATTCCCCACACCTTTCTGCAAGAGGACAGCTTGTGATGGAGTCGACGGTGTTACCACAACCCGAAATATACTTCCAACAAGCCGCTCGTTGCAGAAGCAGGCCCCAGCATATTCACCAGCCACATTCAATATGAGCGCCATGCTGTATAATTTCCAGGGCACCGAAGATACCAAGAGCTTTCAACACTGCTTTTGTGCACCGTGATTTAATGAAGGTAACGACGGTAAGAATGACACAAACAGACAGCACCATATTGGCAACAGAAAGGTATACAAGCAAGCAGATGTCCCTCACTCACTCTGCATGCACAGCTGCTGTGAGTTGAATGCCTTCATTCCATGTTGTTCCATGGTCATACGATCTGATAATGACTGCAAGATCACCACTCACAGGGCACTCATTGCCCCAGACATCATAGAATGACATGCTGATGTTGTTCAGATCACCTGCAGTCCAGTCATGGGGTTGCTGTTACACACAGCCAGATGAAAGAGTGAAGGGGGCCACACCCTTACCGATGTACCTGCATTTACCCAATCAGGTGCACCAACGAGGGTTGCAGGTGGGTGAAAAACACCTGGGTAAACCCTGACGAACCCTACATGAAGAACCTGCACGAATGCATTATGCAGGAAAGAGTATCATTTATCCATACATATCCAAAATATATATCCATTATATATTGAATGTCAAGACCAAAATTTCGGGAGATGTATGTTGCCCACACCCCGACCTGCGAGACTTAATTTATTGACAGTCATGGCAGGTCGTCCCTAGAGGGCGGTCCAGGGCCACGTGGCGGTGCTGAATGCCGCCTCGGACTGCTGAGTAAGCTGTTCACTGTCAATTACTTCCCAGGCTGCAAGGAAGGGCTGGGAATATGCCGGTGGAGGGCGGTTTCTGCATTGCACACTTGTTCACCAAAACACGCGCACTACTATCTGGCGCCGTGTCCCCACCACCTGGTTTCCCTCCGCTCTTATTCTTGCTGCCAGGAAAGCGGCCTTCAGGCTAATAAGCCCTTCCAAGCAACAGATATTGGACATTTGGAACCGTTGATACCCATGAATCCTTGTAATAAGTGGCCATGGTAGTGGCTGCTGTCAAACATGCTTGCCTTAAATATTTCTTGCTAACCAGTCTGCCTTGCTCAATAATTGATGATAACACACACACACACACACACACACACACACACACACACACACACACACACACACACACACACACACACACACACACACACACACACACACACACACACACACACACACACACACACTGCTGGATGCCGCTTTGAACTGAAGTGCTGGTGCCGTGCATTAGATATTGTGTGTGTAGTGTTGCCCACTTCCGCTCAGCAGTGAAATGTCATACACTCGGGGAAAAAACAGTCAGGGAGGGTGCCGCCAGTCATGGGCCCAGTCATGGACGCAGTCATGCCCCCAGTCATGGCATGCCCTCCAGTCATAGGCCCGTTCATGAGGAAGTGTGGCCATGACTGGCGGCAGTCATAGGCCCGTTCATGGATGGGGGCTTCATGACTGGTGGCAGTCATAGGCCCGTTCATGGATGGGGGCTTCATGACTGGTGGCAGTCATAGGCCCATTCATGGATGGGGGCTTCATGACTGGCGGCAGTCATAGGCCCGTTCATGACCAGGAGGATTCCCTCATGACTAGATCCCAAAATGACCAGAATGGGTCATTGGGGCTCCTGCCAGTCATATATCGCAGGTTTCTAGTCATAACCCGCATGCCTGGAGTCATAACTCGCAGTCATAAAATGTCCATGACTGGCGCCATGACCCGTCACATGACTCATACAGTGCACTCCATGACTCTGCCCAGTCATGTCAAGCCGGCTGCCCATGACACGTACTTGCATTTTATGACTCGTACAGTGCACTCCATGTAAGCAAAGTATGATTTCTCCGAGCCGTGTAAGCAAAGTATGATTTTAATGTATCCAAAACCGTTCTAGGTGTAATGTGCAGGGACAATTCCTATTCCACAGGATCGGTGCATGTGTAATGTCTGCCGCCAAGAAATGATTAGATTTCAAATGTATTCTCGATTTTCATTGTTAGTGACCCTGTACTGTTCGAGTGGCGGTGTTGTGTATCACCGTTGTACATACTATTGACACAACCGAGTCACCGTGTGTATCAGGAACGTTTATGAAATTGATATATTTCACAATTAAATCTTTGACATAAATATTTGGGTAGTCATCCTCTTTGTGAATCCCAACCCAAGCGAATGCGAAGGGTCCAGCTATTTTAGCTGCAGGACCGAACAATACCATTGGCGGATTGTTTGTTCATGGCGGATTGTGGCCTGGAAATGCAAAGCTGGCCACGGAGCAGCTGTAGGTTTGACCAGACATCTAGAAAATCACGCCTGCTTCCTTTATTAGAACTATGCTTATAACAACATCACTTTAATACACATTGAATGGCAAACGAAAGAAACCACATGATATTTCTTAGTGTTTTAGTTGTTGACCATGGTTGACTTGGACACAATGAATGCATGTTGACCAAATGACTGGCGCATTATGACTGTTCATGAGCCCCGGGTTCCATGACTGCCGCCCATGACTGATGGACGACATGCATGACTGGCGGGCTGCCGCTCATGACTGGGCATGTGGGCATGACTGGCTCCATGACTGCGGCTCATGACTGGACGGACCCATGAACGGGTTCATGACCGGCGGACCCCCCCCATGAACGGGTTCATGACTGGGGCTTTCCCTGAGTGATAGCACTGCCGCCCGATGTGCCATTCTTGTGACAGGGCAAACTGGGATGAAGTCTCCAAAGAGCACCAAATTGCCTTGTATGTGTCATGACCTTACAACTCCACATATGTAGCGTCCCCTATGTGTATTTTTGTGTGTAATGAATAGAAGGAATATGCAGTAGTGCAGCATGTGGTCTGTCCGGCATGTATGTAGAGTGGCATTTGATTGTGAACACTGTGCAATACCTACTACTTGAATCACTCACCTGGCCAACAAGAAGCACACGGACTTCATAAACACCAGTACGGATGATGGAATATGTATATTCCAGAGTCCCATTTATTGAGTACCTTATTACGCTTGCCACAGTAGCAACGCCAGGACCATCTGATGTGGTGAGGGGTTCAATGTATCTCTCAAACATCACATGAAGGCAACTTATTGGATTGGCAGCTCATGTATGTTGGCATCCTACCACAACTTATGGTGTGAGCATAAGTAGTCCTATCTACAAAACATATCAGATTTCCACTTCCAATCATAGTGGGGATGTGCAGTGCTCTTTATGAGAGGAGTGGTGGGTTCTGGATATGTAGGGTTCCCTGCATATTTTAACAGCCCTTGTCTAGCTAGACTGGCAGATACTTTCCCCCATTGTCCATACCTATGTGCAGGTCAACGACATCAAGGAAATCCATGCTGTTTCCATAAACGTCACGTAAAATCACCCACAGGGAATAATTGCACCCTGCATAATAAACAAAGACCATCATTCATGCCATCTCACATGCAAAATTGGTAAGCTTGATATTTTTGCATACAACACCAACTCTTGGCACGATTTACATGATTAAGTTCGCCTTGCCTGAGCACACATACATACGTACCTGACTCCAGTGGAGCAGCCACTGTCAGCAGTTGGTTTGTTCGGGGCAAACCAGCTCCATACCCAATAACCTGACTTCTTTGAAGGCTTGGCTGTCTTTGAGCTGATATGAAGATTGTTTTTTCCTGCAAACATTCATCACCAGCCAGTGCTTAATAGATGGCATCCAGACATGTTGTGCCATTCGAAATTAGTACCTGCCACAAGATGCCTGATAAAAACGTTCGAACCATGTAGCCACCACTGAGTGTGAGCACTGAATAATATGATAAACCCATCGCTGACATGAATGCCTGCATTGGCAAGGTAAGTGTGTGGGTTATGGGGTTTTGGCCTCACCTTTAATCACGAACCTGTCGATCCCTGCCTACCACTTCCCCTGTTGTTTCAGGGTTCCCTCACACGCTCTTCTAAAACAGTGCTCCTACTGGGTTGGACTGCACCCTGTATGTGGGTGATGAACTCTCTCAAGGCAAAAGTCGCGATAACTCGGTGACACATCCACATTGATTGGGGAAGACACAGTAGTCAACCTTGATGGTGGAGAGATTTATACTGGAACTTCCACGACATTCATCACACCATACGGGTAGCTACGCCCAATATGAGACACCCCCTATTATGAGACAGAATTTTTTCTTGCAGTAATGTTGCATTCACAAATCCCCAGAAAATCATGGGAGATGTACAATTGTACGATTGACATGCAGTAATTTTCCATGCGCGAAATTGCGAAGCTTGTACCCTACACAGCACCATTAGTGTTTCTAGCCTCAGATTTGTTGCCAGAAGCACTGCATCGGGAGCAACTGCCGCACCCAAACTACCGGTTATCATTTTTCCGAGTGCTTATATCATACATACAAACATTTTAGTAGAATGAATCAAGGAGTAGACGCCTCTGGGCAAGGAGCTGGGGGCTCTGAGAATGGACCCGTCGGGTCGCTCGCGCAGCCGCGCGGGAAACCGCTCCCGCTGAACGCCGTCAGGATCCAGCAACAGGAAACGCTTCAGAAAGTATTAGATGAAATCAAAAGCAACAAGTTATCATACCGCCAAGCAGAGACGCGTTACGGAAGCAGCAGCTGGGGCCCAAATTCGCGGCGCTGTGCCTGCTGCGCTGAAGGTGCTGGCGGACGCGGCTGCCACAGAGGCTGGCACCGACCAGACGGCCACCCTCCCCGTCACCGCCTACGATGGCATGCTCGTGGTGCCGTCACCCGTGGCGCTGCGCCCCGGCGCGCAGACCGCGAGCCGCTTTGTCACCGCGGCCGACATGACCGCGGTGCTGTTGCGGCGCCAGAAGGAGAAGGAGGAGAAGGAGGCCAAGCGCACGCTCAAGGCTACCCAGAAGGGGTCCCGCGGGAAACTGGCTGCCGGCAGCGCGGCCGCTGGCAACGGCGCCGGCGGCAGCGGCAGTGGCAGTGGCAACGGCAGCGCGGGGGCTGGCGGCGGTGGCGCCGGCCGCAATGGAAGCGCGGGGGCCAGAGATGTCAGCGCCGGCGGCCAGGCGGACGCGTCGCTCAAGCGGGTCCGGTCCGCAGGCACGCGCACGTCACGCCCGGCGCCCAAGGACAGCCCCAAGGTGTCGCGGCGCCCAAGGCGGGCCATTAAGGTTCCCAGCACAGCTCCCACCCCAACGGTGACGAGGACAGCGCCGCGGAGGAGCAGGACACGACCGCCAGCGAGGCGTCCGAGGCCGGGAGCAGTGACAGCGAATAGTCGTGCGATATACGTATGTCATTAACCTATTTATAACGTGTAGTCAGGTTGTTGTTGGGTTATGTACCGCGTGCACTGTGGGGCCCATGGAGTAATGTGCATGGGCAAGCCGTAGCATACATGATAGCGTAGGCGAATAAGGTCACGGTCGCCCGGCAGGATGCCTATATGCTACTTCTTGAGACTAGGATGCAGGAGGAAGTGTTCCCGGCACCTTCACCGCCTTTCCGTACGGATTTTCTGAGTGTCTCATAACAGGGTGCCTGTCTCATATTGGGGTGAGCGTACCCTACCCCGTTTTCCCGTGGGTTATATCATGCTAACATGCAAACTGTGAGCTCGGATGCGAGTGAGGCACACCTAACATGTATGCGGACACCTCAGAATTTTCTCGGCATTTATCGTGCACTGTAACAATTTGTTAGGTCGGTTCAAAGACAAAGTGTCTCATATTGGGCGTAGCTACCCGTAGTTACCATTCATGAAAGGCTGGGAAAGGTTACTTTGGCACCCAGTATGTGCCCTACTGTGAACATACATGGCAGCAGCACTTACGGGTCCGTAGACACTCAAAGACATATTTCTGTCAGTGTCAATGACTGAGATTGTCAATGTATCCCAGTTATCTGATGGATTGCCCCATTCATCTCGGAGAAACATTTCCATGCTGACAAGCCCTGCTTCAGAAAGCGTGGGTATTGCCTGTGAGCTTGTTCTTGGTGATGCATAACCTGGATATATCTCAAAAGTTCCATTGTGCAACACGACGGATGATGATGCCTGCACGCAGTTTAGCTAAGTGAATATTGCTCAATACACAAAGCATTACTGCAGCATCCGTTACCTTGAACATGACTGCAACCCAGTATGAACCCGTAAGGAAGCACTGGACATACCAGCGTGCAAGTCCCATGTCCGCAATGAATTCCTTTGCAGCATTTTGTACTTCTTGACTTGGACCAAGAACCTGCACCTGCACCGCAATCTGGCATCTCAATGTTGAGCTACAGAAGATCAAAAGAACCAACGCAACGGATTGCATGTAACCAGTCTTACTTGGATGATAGAGGCATTCTGGTTCTGCTGTACCCTAGTGTCGTAAATTTGTGGGTCGATCCATTGTGTCGGATTTTGAAACTTGTCCAGGGCTTGCACTGTTATTGAAATATTGGAGCCAGCCCGCGCATGCGAGGGTAACCCTGTTGCACAGATTAGGATGCACCATTGGCTTCAGCATGCAGACATTGGCTCCATGAGGGTAATGAACAAAAGCGTCTTGGATACCACTGTCCCTGTTCATGTGGCTCTTAGGGCTGGTAGCTATTTAGTAGTATGACGAAAACTGCGAAAAAAGGATGGAGTATGCGCGTGTGTTTAGTGCGCAAAGCATACTAATGGGTACAGAATTCTATGTTTCTTATAGACAAACAAAGCGGGAACTGCAACTTCAATGTCGGGCGAACGAAAACCTTTGTACAGTACAGTATTGCGGAAGTCCCACCACCTCCCCCCAATCCACAGCATTGCCGGCCACGTTAGGCCAGGCATGCACGCACAGGCCCCCCAGTACATGCAGCCAGTTCCGCACGACACTTGACTGCAGGCGCGGGTGGTACTGCTCATACTGCGGGCACTGCCGAGCCGGCTGCAGTACCAAAGGGGCAGTGCCGCCAAGACGTGTAACATGCGTGAACCATCTACCCAGGTGGACATCTACCCAGGTGGACAACTACCCGGGTGGACAGCTACCCGGGTGGACATCTACCGCATCCATACCGCGCCATCTGTTGCAGATGTGTGCCATGCGGCTAGCCTTATTGTAGGGGCAGCCTCATCATGCTCTGCAAAGGTAGCATAGGGGGCCTTGGGTTATGGGTGCGGTTCCATTCTCAAGGCCACCCGTCCCTTGTCAATGAGCAGAGTGTGGTTTCCGCTGCCACTGTAAACATTGTAACTAGCACAACCTGAGTCTGGAATGGGACGGAACCGGAGCTGCCCCGAGGCTGCACAAAGGAGTGTAGAGTTTGGCTTGGGCCCGGCAGCGGCAGTGCTGCCCTCCGCCGCTGCTCTGCAGCCATTGCAAACACCTGGGCCCAAAGCACCGCAGAACCGTTCAGGGGTCCCGGCGGGGGCAGCGGGTAGCCTGCCGTGGCCAAGGACGGCAGCCTGGTCGAGGCCACCTATGGCGCCGATGAAGGGGCTGAGGTGATGCAGGTTAGCCTTGCTTGCAGGTCCATCAGATCTCTTCTTGAATAAGAAGAACCGGATTGATATATCTTTTTCCAGTCCGCGCTAATTACCGAAGAATGAACATGGGTGACATGATTCATGGCAAAAATAAATGAATGTAAAGTACTAACTTTTGGGAACTTTTGTCTATTTCTTGTCCCTTTTGGAATGAATTCTCATGGCATGGTTAGAACTTATTGATGCAGCTGTGCTGTGAGTTGTCGAGAGTTGACCGTACTCGCACGAGAATTCACGAGAGTTCCGGCTCCCGGCAACTCTCAGCGCAGCGGTACGAGCCGCAGCCCCATTCAGCTCTTTCCACTCAACCGTCCAAGTTGACTGTCCTAAATTGGGCTGGTGGCTATATAGTAATATGACGAAAACTGAAACAAAAATGATGTCAACCATCTATCATGTTTACTTACCATATATTCTGATGTCCTGGACACTAAGCGGACCTGACAGGAATTCAAACCAGCCAACGTAGTCTACTGTTGATTCCGTCTGTATACGAATGGCCTCCTTATTACCGTTAGGATACACATAGAAGAGCTGGAAGCTGTAACGTCCAGCTTTACTTGAGTTAGCCCGCACTTCAATCCACCAGTCCATTATCCAATGCAGCTTAACGTCAACGTCAGGTGACGATACCCGGACCTGCTGGACGGGAGAACGGGTTCTGAATGTGCAACCACTGACGTAAATCGTTGTGGAGGAACGCATATCAGTATTGGCCATACGACCAGTACAACATGTAACATACATACATGCAACCACTCGGGCAAAGCAACGGTATCGTACCATGAGGCAGTCGATTAGGTCGATACCCCTGATCCAATTAGAAAATTTGTCTGCGATTTGAGAGAACCGGGCAACCAGCAACGCTCTTCCAACGATTCCGGAGGCTGGTTGAAGAATGTGCACCATTGAGAAAGCGGGGGCGAAGTCAGCTGGTCTGACAACGATCGGGAATGGACTGCCAGACAAGTCTGTTCCATTGTACCTGACCATGATGGTGGTGTTTACCCTGCAGGGCATTTTGCATTAGCGACCTGTGCAATCAGAACCCTCATGCATATCCTTCTCTTACGCAAAAGTCCCAGGATTCAAAGTCTCTTCAGACGTGGAAGGCGGGGGCCATGGCTGGTATGACGCCCTGTAAAATGGAAACCTCAAATATGAAGACGGCAAGCATTTAGGGTCCAATCAACAAGCCGTGGATGTAAAACTTGCTAGAGGTTTAATAATACCTTGATCGCATACCTAGCTTGTGAAAGCGGTACAATCGAGTTACCTGATTGTCGCAGGCCAAATCGTAACGCGAAGGCTTCCATCAGCCGTGGGCTTAATTGATGCGTCAGTCTGACAGAATGACCAATTACTTTCACTCAAACACTGTACTGTCAGCAGATGATCATAGTATAAACATTTCCGTGGAGATGTCAAGCCGATAGGCTCCAACGTGAAGACGTAAGGTTGGCCGGCAGTTGCGATGCCTGTGCAGAAAACATAACAATTCCATCACACAGTTCAGCCCAACCTACTTACTCGTATGTGACTTACTACTTGGAAACTTTAATATTGCCGACTGTGCCTCTAACTTGATGCAATCCTGGCGATCGGCGGAAGCCCATACCAAGAACGACGCAAGAACCAAGGAAAGTGCAGTGTATGTCTTCATGGTGACATCAATTTTGCAACAAAGTGTGGTCTATTCACAGTAGATGTGCACCCGCTCATTTCCCTGTCATCCTGTGCTTGGAAGCTCAACGGGCGTCCGTACACAGTGTTCCATCCCGTATCTAGAACACGTGCATCTAACTATGGACAACGTCGCACAACCCATGTCTTTATTAGACCTTTTGCACGGCACAGAACGTAAATCTCAGTTGAGTTGAGTTCGAGTTAAGTTTGAGTTGAGTTCAAATTTGAGAAGCATATGCAAGCAATATACGCTTGGCCCGTGAATTTGGAGCTTAAACGTGCATTTGGAGCAGGAAACGATAGAAGGAAAAAGTCAAGAAAGCCGTCATCCGCCATAGCGCCGCAGCCCGCGCGATTGCTGGCGGCTCCACACAGCTAGCAGAGCCGTCATCCGCCTTGGCGCCGCTGTCCGAACGATGGCAGACGGCCCCGCAAAGGTCAGCGCCACCAACACCGACCGCCATCTGATCCCCGTAGTTGGGGCGCTGCCTTTCAGCCCCAACAACGCGGAGCTGCCGCCGCTGAGCCCCACGATTACGCTACAAGCGATGCTGGTCCAGGCACCGCCGTCGCTGAAGTTTCACTGCGGCCGCCAACACCGTTATGCTCAAAGCTCAATTCCGCCGCCACGCGAGCTGCGCAGCCCACCAGAGCGATAAGGCCGCCGCCGCCCGGGCCTCGC
The DNA here is from genome assembly GCA_003117195.1 of Eudorina sp. 2006-703-Eu-15. Lineage (NCBI taxonomy): Eukaryota > Viridiplantae > Chlorophyta > Chlorophyceae > Chlamydomonadales > Volvocaceae > Eudorina > Eudorina sp. 2006-703-Eu-15. The sequence goes on from BDSI01000040.1 coordinate 782,507, forward strand.
AGCCCCTGCTACCGCTGCCCCTCCGGCGCCCGAGCCCGAAAGCCTCGCAATAGGCCGGCCAACACGGTGCAGTCCAGCACCACCACCACCGGAACCTCACAGGTGGAGCCATGGCGCCAACACTGTCGTGGCCGGTGCCGTGCAGCTCTCTACAGCCGTCGCCAGCACAGCCTAGCCCCAGTGCGGCCGGCACGTAGGCCCTAATGCCCTGTAGGACCCGCAATGCCGACACTGCTGTCGGCGCGACGTGCTGCCATTGCCCGAGCATCACAGGCCGCGCCGCCGCCGCTGGCGCTACGTAAAGGCAACGCTGAGGTCGCCACAGCCCGCGATGGCCCGAGTTTCCCTAACCCCGCAGCTATCGCCGGCGCCCGGCGCAGTCTAGCCTTCCGCGGCAGACATGGTTGCCACCGAGCCGCTCAGCCCGAGCGGCCTTGCTTGGCATTGAGGCCGTAGCCCGGCCGGCCGAGGTGTCCGCAGGCCTGCGCCGCTGCCGCTAGCACCGCGCAGCCCTTGCCGCACAGCTCCGCATCGTCCGACCTGAATAGCCAGGCGCCCTCGTGACGTAGCAACTCCGCCGGTGTCGCCGCTGTGCAAGCCTGCGGCGGGTTCGGCAACCAGGCTTAACCCCGAACCACTGTGCCCGAGCGCAACAACCCTACGCCAGCCCAAACACCGTCGCAGAGCAACGCACATCACGCCACGGTATGCCGGTCTCACCTCGCGTGTAATTGCAATATCCGTACCGCCGTCAGCACAATGCGCTGGGGCAGATCTATGGAGATCCAACAGCCCTACGCCTTGCCTGGAGCTCTATTTAGCCCATTTACTCAATCAGGCTGCCTTGTAACAACTATATGCAAATGCGAAACGGCGAGTTCGGTCGATTGGGGATGGCTCGACAACCAATCCAACCTATGAGCTGTCGCCTTGGGGCGATGTGGCATGGAGGCACCCCTGTCTCCACTTATTACTTCAACCTTCGGCGATGTGTTATGGGCAGGCCGGTTCGAATCGAACTGGAATGGAAGGAGCCCCGCGGCGGGGCAACCGGCCACATTTACTCCCGTATACGTACGGCTGACGAGCATTTGCACTTCACCAATCGTTGAGGGTCTACAGCGTTGTTGCAAGGGCCGCCCTGTTTAACTCCCTTGTTCAATGATTGCCGGCACGAACGGACGCTTGCTAATTTCGAAACTCCGCCGCTTTCGGCCTTGCTTGTTGGCCGATGCTATACGACGCAGCTCCCCCTTCCTGTCGCAGAACAGCAACAATCACGCATTATGCAAAATCGGGTTTGCGGCACGCCATTTCTAGTCCAAATTGTATGCCTGTCAACGTATTGAAATCTGTCAACGTATTGACATCAATCTTGAGTATAGCCAAAAAATGCAAGTTGTGCAGGACTGCGACCAATTTTATAGGACAAATAATAATATACGACGGTCGGTATATCGATGCAGAACGAAGGTACTGCAACGTCAAAAGAAGATGGCAAAGTGGATGGGCCCTATGGACGTAAACTTTAACGACTGTCGCGACTTCCCAGCTTCCTGAGGCCCAACTGGCGTCCGTACATGTCAAGTCCGCTGCCGCGGAGAATAAATATTTGTTCTCTTACAAATAGTATTAGTAGTATAAAAATTCCTTGAACATCTCAAATCATGGCAGCCTTCACGTGTGGATCGGACACCACATCTGTCTTTGTGAGTATTGCTTTCAATATTGATCACCCGCTCTTTCATGCTTGTCGTGACTAAAGTTTTGTTGATGTGCAGACGCGTATAGAGCAACAAGGTCAGGTTGTCACTTTAGATCTTCGCCCTCTGCACGTTGCTTCTCCAAGGCCCGTCAACGGGCACATATCATGGACGACGACGGTATGAAAACAGCACGATTGCCCATGAAGTTGTACATTTAGATTATATTCTGCACAAAAAGTCATTGCATATTGTGAAGCATGTGATACAGGAGCACATGTGTAGGTCTGTCATTTATCGACATAGGACATACGTGGACGCATAAACAGACCATGTATACGCAATCGTTGTGCAGTAGAGCCTGAGTCTTCTACAACATTATGTCCTCATCGTTTTCCAGGTAAAAGGCGGACAAGCATCGTATGAGTTTCACTTCCAACCGTCACACCCCATCCCATCTGAGTCGCTGGTGTATTGTCTCAGTCTGGAGCAGCTGGAGAAGTGCTTGGTTTGGCAGAAGTAAGGGGTCTTGTGGTATGGCAGCCCCCAGGTACCCTTGCGTGGATGTGTCGTGATCCGTTCAGGGAGACACCGAAGGGGTACGGACGACTTGGCGTCTGTGAGAAAATTACAACGCATTTCGCACACAAGATCTAAACATATTTCTAGTCTGTGTTAGGAGGTATAGAGCTGTCACCATCGTTGCGGTTAGATATCAGACCTACCTCACGATGCAGAAGGTGTTGAACAGCGAGTTGAGTGGTTGCTGTCCAAACCTCTTCCCGAGGCTCAGATTGTGACGGCGATGAGGGAACGACTAATGAGCGGTTGGGAACATGTGCGCCTCGATCTCGAGCCAGACAATTACCCATCAGACGGGAAGCAGCCGGGGATCCATATGTCGAAGTACAAGCATTGGATGGGCCTGTCGTTTATGGGTGCAGCGGCCGTTATGTGGCAACCGCACGCTACAGTTTTTATCCCTCGTTCTGCGCACCGGAAGTTAATGCAATTCAGGCTTTGTTGTTGGGCACTTGAGTCTAACAGGGCGCGGAGGGGTAGGCACCATGTCCCTAGAGGACAACGGGTCTGCCGTTGCTGCCGCTCTGAAGACCAGATTGAAGATGAGAAGCATGTTCTACTCGACTGCCCGGCTTACGATGCAATACGCGCTGAGGAAGGGTTTCACCGCCCTAATACGATGAGGGAGGCGATTGCCTGGGATCCGGCTCGTTTGGCAAAGATGTTGGAGCGCATGTGGGCTCACCGTAATTTTATCGTGCCCTTTGGGCGCTAGTCTCGTCGACTCCTGTTAATGCGGTATTGCAAACCAGTGCTTTTGGGCGTTTTGTTTGCCCTTGGGCCTCCGGCTCGTATGGGTATGTGCAGGTATGGGGTTACGCACCCCCAACCATGTAACACACACACACATAAGGCATGAGAGTATGAAGGGCGTGTGGGCGAAAAGAAGCGTGGCCAACCGCCTCCTCAAATGCGCACCGGCTTCGGTTCAAGTCGCCTCTTTGGATAAACTTCTGTCGGTCAAACTGGTCTCGGGCTGGATTCTTTGGGGTTTTTCCCTGAAGTGGAACGATAAGTGCCCGTACGGGGGGCCTAACCCCATCCAGTTCCTGAACCATAACTCAGCGGTGCAAAAGTCAGCGTTCCTGTCGGAGGCGATTGAAGAGCTGGTGGCCACTGGAGCCGCAGTGGAATGCGGCTCCCAACCTCATTGCGTTATGCCCCTCGGGGTGGTGCCTAAGCCGGGTACAGACAAATACCGCCTTATTTACGACGCCAGGTATCTCAATCAGTTCGTAGTGACCCCGTCTTTTAAATACGAAACATTGTCAGGACTCGGCACTGTTCTTCAGCCAGATGACTACCTGTTCACGGTGGATTTGAAGTCGGGGTACCACCACTTGGACATTAACGAGGCTTTTTGGAAGTATCTCGGTTTCCAGTGGGAAGGAAAATTTTACATGTTCACGCAGTTGCCTTTCGGCTTGGCTCCGGCGTGTTGGGCGTTCACGAAACTAACCCTAGAGCTGCAAACACATTGGCGTTCTCAGGGTCATCATACTTCCGTACATTGATGACAGCATACACGCGAATCAGAGCCCCGGGGAGCTTACGGTATGGCGTGACAGAGTCCTGAGTGACCTCGAGCGTTCAGGTTTCCTCATCAGCGATAAGAAGTGTGATTTGCAGCCAGCCCAGCAGAAGCAGTACTTGGGTGCAGTGGTAGACACGGCGCAAGGTTGCCTCAAGGTGCCGGACGCCAAGCGTGAGGCTCTGGTTGCCCATATTACGGATGCCCTCACGCATAAGGACAGCTGCAAGGCCCGCGCGGTCGCATCAATAGTTGGTCATATTATGTCAATGTCTTACTCGTTTGGGGAACTGTCTACACTTATGACGCGGAGGCTCACAGCCTGGCAGAATGACGTCGTACGTGGACAAGGAAGCCTCAATCGGCACACCCCACGTACACCCCCCGTTGTGGCGGAGTTAGAGTTCTGGTTAACTGCCGTACAGCGTTTCGATGGCCGCAAACCGCTGTGGCCGCCTTCGTACGTAAATACCTTCACCCTTTACACGGATGCGGCTGGCCGTTCCCTTTATTCCTTCGGCGGCTGGGGCGGCTGGTCATGGGTGGAAGGCCAGCTGATGCAGGCAGCGGGGCGGTGGAATTTCGAAACGAAGGGAAGGTCGTCAACGTTCCTGGAAATGTTGGGGGTGTGGAATGTTCTGCGAAGCCTCAATACAGGAGGTCAGCTGTCAGGCCAGCGGATTCTTATCAATACAGACAACCAGGGTGTTTTCCGCATCATCAGCAAGGCAGGTTCGGTAGTGCCGGACATCCAGGATGTGTGCATGGAGTTGTTTTGGTATGCCATTGAGCATCAGATGCAGTTGTTGGCGAACTGGATTCCAAGGGAACAGAACGGGCTGGCGGACGCGCTTAGTAAGGCAGACAGCTCCTCTAACTGGATGCTGAATCTGCGGGTATTTGAATGGTTGCAGTCCCGGTGGGGGCCTTTTGAGGTGGACCTGTTCGCCTCGGCCACCAACCATCTGCTTCCACGGTATTACCCCGTCTTGCTCGGGGGTAAACGCCTTTGCGCATGTCTGGCCCAGCACTTCTTGGTGCAATCCGCCGTTTGCCCTAATCGGTCGGGTGCTCGAGCACGCGCCTCGCTGCCGCTGCCGCATGGCGCTGGTGGTGCCTTTCTGGCCAGGATCGGCGTGGTGGCACCAGCTGGTTGAGAATGGATACGCGTTTCGCTGGTTCGTGCAGGACTGCATCGTTTTGCCTCGCGTGTACGATCTCTTCCTGGGAGGATCGTACGGCAATACCGTCGCCCGAGGGGCCCCAGTGTGGAATACCCTTGCCCTGCTGACCGATTTTCGGCGAGAGTGGTTCGTGTGCCGGACCTCTAATACCCGGTGGGTGCAGATGCGGAGGTGCTTAGCTTCGTCCTGGACAAGCTCGCGGCCACGGGGCTTGGCGAGGACCTGCGTGCCGTGGCCGTGCGGGTGATGGCGGACACGCGCACTAGCAAGGCCGAGGGAACGTGGCTGTCGTACAATCCCTACCTCACCCGCTGGTTCCAGTTCTGTAGCGCGCATGGGCAGCCGCCGTTCGGTGCACCGGGGTTTGCTGCGGCGATTTTCCTGCGGCTTATTGCCAAGGACGCTGCGGAGCGGGGTGTGGGTCCCCAGGCCGTTGAGAAGGCTAGGCAGCGGTGTCGGCGGTCCACGAGCTCATGGGCGAACCGTCCCCCTGCACACACCCGCTGTGCGCGGGGGTGCGAGAGGTGGCGCGGCGCACCCTCACGGCCAACCGGTTGGACAGGGAGCCGGTCACCGCCGAGGACGTTAAGCTCCTGGTGGACGGAGTGACCCTGAGGACGCGTATGTATGTGACGTGCGCCGTGCTGTGTTTTGCGGGGATGCTGCGGTTCAGTGACCTGATGCGGGTCATGGTCCATCACGACCTGATGCGCTTCTACCCGGATAGGGTGGAGCTATACCTCTTCACTAGCAAGACGGACCAGCACTGGCGTGGTGCTTTTGTGCCGATCGGCCGGGTGGGCGGCAAGTACTGTCCGGTCGGGCTCCTGGAGGAGCTCCTACGCGTGGGTGACTACACGCAACAGCCCGCCACCCACACACTCGTGGCGGAGGATGGCACGGGTTGCCGTGAGGACACGGAAGATGTCGGCCCGTTGCTGCAAGCCGTCTCCGCGACTGGGACGGGGCAGCAGCGGCTTCAGGTGGCGCCGTTTCCGGATTTTATCAAGCCGGTCGCCTATTCCTCCTTCCTAACGGAGCTAAAGGCGCTGTTCAAGGCCGCGGGCGTCGCCAAGAAGATTGGCACGCATAGCTTGCGCAGTGGCGGGGCCACAGCCGCGGTCGCCAACGGCGCGGACCGGACGATGGTGCAGAAGGCTGGCCGCTGGCGCAGCCAAAACGTGTTTGAGTTGTGCTACGTGCATGACTCGTGCGCCCAGAAGCAGCGCGTCGCGCTCTGCATGGGCCTGGGCAGCGGTCCCTGTTAGCTGAACTGCTGGATCTGGGAGAATTCCCCAAGTATCTTTAAAGTCTGCCGGTTTGGACATTGCAGCAACAACCGGCCACTGGTCCAGCGTCGAACAAAATGCTAACGGGTGTCCCTTGCAGGTCGTAGCAGAGTGGTTGTCGTTGCAGGGCGTGTTGTTTTAGGGCGGGGCCCCAGCGCGAAGCGCGTTCGTGTGTCTGTGTGTGGGTAACGGCCAAACGTTCATTATCCGCTAAACGAATTCGCAATACTTGTCATATTAATTGTCCTCTATTGCACGGTAATTTTGGTTTGGCTGAAAAAAATTCCTTGCGCACAAACGGTCAAAGTAAAGCTCCTCGGTCTCCATGGACCCGAGTCAACATCCACCCAACGCCTCTCGCGCTCATGTTTGTTGCAACAGGTGCCGCGTGATAAATATTTGGATTAGGGGCAGGTGGCGCGTGTTAAATTGAACTTCCATAGTGTTCTGATGTTTGAACATCAAGATGCCACCAACACCAAGATTTGCCTTTCTGTTTTGCCAGATGAATACAATTCAATATTATGTATTGAATCAGCATGTACATGCTAACCCTATGTCATGCAGGCCAGATGCGACACAGGATGTGTCCTTACAATGTTCAGACATGCCGCATACAGAGAAAATGTGTCCACCCACAGGCCACAACCTGCCACATTGAACACAGGGCTTGTATGGAATCTACAAAAGAGCATTGGCATTTGCTGGCCACCATGTCATAGGAATACTAAACTTCATGTCAGGCACGTAAATGACCTTCCTGCACCACACTCGTCAGATCCCGTATCAGACAACACTGAAATCCAACTTATGGTTCCTGTCTGCAGGCCGTCTCTGTGCCATGGATCTTTAAGCATTGACACCTGCTCCGTGAATGAACCGTGCCGTCCCAACAGTGTACAGTCCAGTCTCCTCAGATAAGGCAGAGCGTACGACTTTATTGAGTTGGCACAAGCCTGCAAATGTCTGACCGTCCAGGAAGGTCAGAGGTAGGTGTAGAATCCGCTCTTCAATTCGTACGTCAAACACTTCAGTGCTCAACTGAACCTGTCACGGTGGCGGGAACATCGACAGCACTCATCAGAGCAGCAGGACAACACAAAGGGGGAGAATGACTGAAGAACCCATACAAGCATATCCTGTGTCACATAGAAGATCGATCTAACATGCTAGGATGGATAGCTTTCCGATGCTGTCATTTTAGGTCTGGATGATAATGCCACCACCAAACCATGCACGGCTTGACTGAATGCATCTACATGAGTCATTCTCGAACAGAGGCAAATACAGCCCGATCACTATTTTAGGTAAACAATTCTACTTTGGGTTCAAAGGGTCCCACCTGGTCAGGATTACTGAAGGCCATATTGTACCCCCAAGTATCACAAAAGGATGGTACATGCTGTGCGTAGGCAATAACAGTTGGAAAAACTGATCGCAAAGTGGCATGAATTGTCGTGAAAACTTCACGGCATGACAGGAAACCGGCCGGTCCACTCTGTGTGACGAAGATGCCACCTGGCGCTAGCTTATTGACTACTACATGCTTGTAAAACTCCTGCAGTCAGTGCAAGTCAGTGCAAGGACAAGCAGCAAAAGTTTTGTTGAAATGCTCTGGGTTACAAAGGTAAACCATTTAGCCTCTTGCAGCTTGTTTTGTTTGAACTGGTCTCACCAACCCAAATTTGTGAGCAACACAGCACCAGGCGGGCGTACCTGAGTGTAGAGCTGGTAGCATGGGCCTCCCTCTAATGGATCTGCTAAATCCGAAATGATGACGTCGAAGGAAGCATCACTTGCTGCTTCAAGTTGCAATCGAGCGTCATCGTTGATGAGCCGTAGGCGCGGGTCTCGAAATGCTGTTGTGTTGCGCTGAAGATGCTCAGAACAGAAGTCCGTGACAACCTGCGAAATGACTGAAAACCACCAATGACGGACTACAGACACAAAGAAGCATTGCTTCGTACCGCTTCGTACCTTGTCTATGTCCACCATCACTACTTCTTCAACAGACCGATGTCGAAGGACTTCACGGGCAGTGGCACCTTCACCACCTGCAAACCAAGTCATCACACGGTGTTACTGTAGAGGATCCAGGAACCCAGCAACATATGCCGTCCAATACACCAAAGAGGACGTCCTTTTCAGAAACAGGTTATCACGTGCCTTTCACATTCTATATCCATCCAGCATACCTCCCATAATGAACACCCGCTTTGGGTTAGGATGGTGCAGCAAAGCAGGGTGCACCAATAACTCGTGGTAAACCTGCAGACAAGTTTAGAAACCCTCGGGAAGTTGACATTTGCAGTTGGCCGTGCAAGCTAGCCAGCCCGCGTGTTGCGTGTTGTGCGACGCTTTTACACAACCGAAGAGGACATACCTGCTCATCCGATTCCGTGCTTTGCATTTTTCCATCAAGTAGTAATACCTGAAACAAGATGGATGAATCTAGTAACCAAGAGCAATGACTACTTAGATGGCTGCGCCGTCATGTTCGTGCACACTGTGTAAGCATGGAAAACGGATGTCCACACGTCCATATCCTTTGATGCAGGTTTGGAGTTATTACCTTGCCCCAAGTCGGCGTCTCCACAAGGTCGACCTCCTGATATGGGCTCCTGCCCGAAAAAAGGACCGCCGACACCCGATAGGACCAGCGATAGTCTTCACCTAAATCCTCCTCGAGCTAGAATGAGGGATGTGCATATGTTGGAATACAGATAGTTATCTTAATCATTTGCGCAAGGTAATCGCTTACCCAAAGCCGTTTAGCGTATACCGACATAATGGACGATTTGCAGCCTGACACTGACAACGCAAGTCAAAAGTGCTTGGCAAACACCACTCGACAACAATCAATATTTGCAATATCCGTTTACTATAAACACAATGAATTCCTGGCCCCGAAATCCTGCCGTACAATGCCTTGCGAGCGATTCTATGCAACACTATGCATTGTCCTCTAGCAACCTGATTCAGTTTACCAGGTGGCAAGGAGAAATAAAGCGTCCTTGCGCGCATGCTGACATCAACAGCTTATTATTGACACGCAGTTTACGTGCTTTCCTTTATTTTGAGTCAAATATTGCGTGAAGGTTGCGTGCATGCGCAGTAAGCTTTCAGCTTGGAAGGGCCTTTACCTGTTATTCTGTACTACTATTTAGAACGGCATAGCTTACAAAGTGACTTGGCTGAAGTAAGAATAGTATGGTACTTTTGCGTTGAATAAGGGACGTCAGCTCCTTCCCAACTATTGTTTTGTGCAGAATACTGTGATGTGTGATCAAGGGTAATCAATTACTCTTTGTGTGACAACATAATCAGAATACCCATATGACAAATGTTTGGAGGCACATATCGAGGCACCGCGCAATACCACGCTACCTAAACACAGCAATTGGAGGCATCAACCTGCTTACTTCATGCGCGTGCATGATGCATGCATTTGCAAGTCCCGCTGCACATAATGTCAAAAAACTCAAGCTGAGAAGCCATGCGCAATACTACAGGCTAAAGAACCAGGACAAGGGGCAGGGGCGGAGGGCGTTGGCTCGTTGCAGCGAACCAGACAGAAGGCAAGGCTTCGCTCCATGCCCGGAAGCCCCTTGAGCAATACTACAGGCTAAAGAACCAGGACAAGGGGCAGGGGCGGAGGGCGTTGGCTCGTTGCAGCGAACCAGACAGAAGGCAAGGCTTCGCTCGGAATGCCCGGAAGCCCCTTGAACAAGAACAATGAAGGGGAGGGACCGGACACGGGAGGGTACAAGAGGGTTTCATGGCGGGGGTACCTACACTGCCTTCATTTTGTCTCCCTCCTTTGTCCCTATCACGGGCACAAACAGTTTCCACCCAGCTACCCTTTCCCCTCGGCTTCGTCCTGAGATAGACTACGCTACCGTACGTCTACAGCTCAAGGTCTCTAATCGCGTTCGCACACTGAACAGCCGGCACCAACCGTTACTTGGGCCTGGCGGCCTCAACGCAAACCTCTGCCTCATTTTCGGTTCATATAACGTACCAGGGCAACTGGCCTTAGGCCAAAACTGTATTTCCGCTTACCGCTCGCACTCATAAATATCTCGATAGCTTTCACTACCCCTATCGATTCCTTACTCCAAACGATCCTGGGCGCCCGGGCGTGTCTCCCCAAAGGTTCCCAAATTTTTGAGCCGCCCGCGGGGCGTGGGCCGCCCCGGTGCGGGCGCTACAGGGCTATTTCCTTACAGACGCGACTCAGGAAAGGTCGCTACACAGGGCTTTAGCGCAAAGAGATGTATGACCGGGTCGGGCATCGACGCATGCAAACCAGTACGGGCCCCCATGCTGACGCAGCTGTCATGTGCAGCTAACGGCAGCGTTACGTCCCCGACACTATGCTATGACTCCGAGCACGGATACAGCAGCTGTAACTAGCCATCACGGAGACATGGTAAGGTCGCTACACAGGGCTTTAGCGCAAAGAGATGTATGACCGGGTCGGGCATCGACGCATGCAAACCAGTACGGCCCCCCATGCTGACGCAGCTGTCATGTGCAGCTAACGGCAGCGTTACGTCCCCGACACTATGCTATGACTCCGAGCACGGATACAGCAGCTGTAACTAGCCATCACGGAGACACGGGTACCAACGCTGCCAGCAGGGAAGGGGCAGTGGACAGCAAGTTTCGTCTGTCGGTCTCCGGTCTCCGTGGACGCAGTGACTAAGCTTGGACATTACGCAAGTTGCGGACAGGCGTCAGCACATCTCTACCCGCAGATCTCCTGCTTCTTCGGCCCGGTGGATAATAATGTGGAACATAGTAAACTTGCTCGCCGTGAAAGGCCTGGGATTTGGTTGCAGATGAAGATGGAACTCGTCTTTAAGCCGAGCAGCTGGAATGTGCGCAAGCTTTGGCATGGACAAGCGAATTTTGGTCCCAGCGATGCCATCGACAGCATTGCTTAGCTTTGGCTTACGTGGAAATCTTCGACGGGAGTTGCATATATGGAGGAGACTCAGTTGACTGGTTTCTTTCCACCTCCCACACAAGCATGCAAACCTTTTTTTACGAGGGGGGACGTGCTCAGCTCGATTTGGGACGACTCAGCTGACGGCCTCACATGCGCTCCCATGCGTCACCAATTAATGGGGTCCTTGCGGCACATGAACACCGATAGAACGTTGAATTGTAGATCTTGCGGTCAAATTAGACGCTGGCTCAGCAACCACACTTCGTCTGCCCTTGGGGATGGCGGTGTCCATGCGCGCGGGCCCGAAGGACGCATCTTCCAGCGGGGCCCGCATATATCAATCAAAATGAGATGAGGCAACTGCAGATCTACACATCCATTGCCATGCGCCTAAAAACAATCAAAAAGTTCTCCGTTGCGCACTTCTCCGTTGCATTTCTTCTCACTCCTAACGACACCGTGAGTGCCTTACGTGGCGTGCCTTCAAGGACACCTAAACTTCACTACAACACACCAGGCACTTCCGCTACCCGACGACAGCAACGTCCCTTTTGGTAGGCCCATTTGTCTGTCTTCTGTTAGCGACCTCACCAGGAAACACGGACCGTCTGAAGCATGTCCAGTTGTAAACGCTCAAGAACCTCCCAGACAGGATGCGTTTGTTGCGGTGCAAGCTCTTGAACCGAACAGACTCCATGCACCATGTCGATGAGATTCATGCTGTCAGGTGCTCTTGGTAATGGCACGCCAAGTAGTGCGTGCTCGCACAAGCTCCGTGCAACCTCCTTCGTCACACTTTTGGAGCAAGTGTAAGAGTTGCAGGTGCTGTCCAGACCCCGGTCCGTCGGGACCGGCGAGTGGCAGTTCGTCGTCCAAGAAGTTGCAGTGAGCCTCAACGGTGTTGCCCGCCAAGCACTCCGCCTTGAAGTCGAGTTCGACCTAACATGTTGATGGGCATGTGTGTGCAGCACGGCCTCACGAGGACTTCTCAACGACATTTACTTGTACAAGATGCCGTACGTATAAGTAATTTGTTGATGACCGTAGATTGGCATACGAACCTGAATTCGGTGCACGTGTTTCTGCTAATGCCTGCCACACACACACGCCTGCCTTCGAACAACACATGCCTAGACTCACTTCGTATAGTTCATGCGTCCAGTAGACGTTCTCCGGGACACTTTCCAAAGCCCACGCCAGGTATGTGACATTGTTGATGTGGCCGTTCATGTCCATATCGCTGCGCCGCGCTACCTGCAGTGGCCCTTCCACCTGGGCCAAAGGAACAGGTACGGAGAGCAATGCACGCACATTGTCTGCGCACCAGCCCAACGAGAGCACGCGGCCACATGGCCCGGCCATCCTAAGCTAGAACTTACTGCAGGCACTAAAATCTAACAAAGCAATTATGGTAAACTACTCCGGTGAACAGCTTGGGTATCAAACGAAATTACATTACAGCAAATCCGAATCCCGTCCGCGATAGAAATGTTAGCCACGCATTACCCGTCCGCCCAGGTAAAGCAAGACTTCGCAAAACACAGTGACCTTTTAACTTCATGGCAACCATTGCTTGCTCACTTGACCAGGCAGGACCATCTCCGGCAGCTTCTTTTTCGTTTCAGCCACCGGAAGGGCGTGCCTAGTCGGGACGAAAGTCGGCATTTCGAGCAAAACGCCACGAGGACGGGGAGCATTGTCAGTCGCAATGCCATGCAAGTCAGGTTCCTGCTGGGCCTGTGTGCCGCTCGTCCTCTTTTACCCTATTGTGCACTGTATCAAATTATGATGCACATTACAGGACTAACGAACCCAATCGAAATGCATTGTATTCCACAACATAACCCCACGCGCCAGCTACGACTACTTGTAGCATATGTGTGTCAAGGGTCGGCGAAAGTACGTCAAAAGGCACGTACTCTTGTAACTGCCCAACCGCCATAGACTCTAACGGCTATGCTGGTGAATGCGCACCATTAGTATATGCGCATGCATTTGCACATTAGGAGTTCCATGTCTTACTTACAAGCTGATCTCTGGTGCGAACCGCAGAAATCTTCTCCGAAGGGTATCGGGAATCTTTGCAAGCCGCCTCGTGTCCATGTTGATAGTGACCCATGTACTGCACGACGGCAGTCACCCGACAAGGCAGACAACACGACGTGACATTGAAGCCCCAGACCTGTCCGAGGGCGGCCAAACGGCTGGGCAATAACTACATTGGCGACAAGTAGGGCCGGAATGAACCCACCTTGTGGCTGCCCCCAGCTCAGCGCCCGTTGATGCATCCGTGATTTTCCAGTCGCGGCGGAACGCCAGCCGACCCTCCTCTGTGTAGTACGTCTCCACGCCCACTATGTCACCCCTGGACATGCACAGAGACCGGATGTGGACAATCCTAGACAGCCTAGCACAGCTGTTTTCTCACCATTTCGGGTACTGGTACATCCGTATTTGTAATCTAGTCATCACAAATACCACTGTCTTGTTCATGCCGGGGAGACTCGCAAAGCCCTCATCTGTCCGGCCCCAGAGCCCGACGGCGTGATTTCCCGCTACTTCCTGCACAGCATAAACACTTACTCTACCATCTGTCTGTACAATAGTATGCTTGTAACTCTTACCTGAAGCAAGTTGGCTACGGTGACCACGGTCGCCCGCTGGTCTGGGCTAACTTCATACCCGCGAATCCTATGTTCCTCGCGGAACGAGCGTTTGTCTGGTAGGAAAGAACCAGGCGATGGACCAGGAAATTGGTTTATCGCAACATCAGTCTCAGCATAGGATTCTACTGTAGCAACCCGGCAGGTGGAATGCGGCTGATTATAACGTGTCCGTTGACGTGCAGTTTGCGAGAGTAATTGGCAAGGTATTCTGCCTCTCCACGTTGTCCCTTGACGCAGGGAAGGGACATCCGAAGGCAAACGCCGCCCTGCCAGCATTGTGGTTAAATCTTTGCTCAAATAGTATCAACTAGCTGGGCATTCAGTCTTCTTGCTTCTAACTACTTCAAGTGTACGGAAACTTTCGTGCGTTACGTGCGTTATGTTACGGTATGCGGTATCCAGCATGGTCGATCATCACTTGTGTTAGTTTAGTAGTCTGCGTTGCATAGTGAGTCTTTGACATAATAGGCCAATGGGCTTCACTTGTATCGTCTTGCTTCGGGCTCTATAGGAAACTACATCAGCAGGGTAGAACGCCCTCAGAGGCGAAAACGGGTACCTATCCAAACTTTTGCCGCGCCCAAAGTTCTAGCGTTGAAGACCGAGATTCGAGACCAGCAAGATTAACAGATACCATAATCACTACGCTGCTGCCTTCAAGCCCCCCTCGAACAGTCGAGCAATCGCCATGCGTGCTCCCCTGGAACGGAGCCTGCGTGCGCTTACCATGATACTCTCCAGAAGGCAGCCCGCGGCAGCTTGCGGGGGTCCACAAGTGTCGTCTGCCTGACAGCGACTGGATCCCTTATCCCCCAGTCAATCACCCCCACAATCCGCCTCGACCCGAAATAAATGAAGAAACAGTAGGAAATGGCAGTTGGGAAAACACATATACAATCTTCTGGCATATCCATTGGTAAACAAATGCCGACCATTCCAATTCCGATGTGTGCGATGCGCCTACAACCGTGCCTTCGCCTTTCTATTTGCACGTCTACTCGCAACGAGAAATTGACCACAATGATAAGGTTCAATTTCGTTATCCGACGTCCACACAGCACAACGCTTGGTAAACAGCTGGTGCGACACCACTTACACACACGTGTTCCAAGGCATTTCAGACTGTCGGCGTCTTGTCGGATCCCGTCTCAGGACACGGAACAGTGCCCCACGGATCTGGAACAGTGCCCCACGGATCTGTAGGTATGGCACCAGCCCGCCAGATGTTGCTGTCCCTGCCTTCGTGAGCCCTTGGAACCCCCCGCGGGGGTGCTTCGCGTTGCCGTACATCCGCCGCATCGGGGAACATATTGTCGTTGTCACTTATATGTACGCGCCGCGCACCAGCCTGCCCTGCCGCTCCTGGGCCCGCATGATCCTGCATTGGACGATCCGCTGTACGCCCCATGTTGCGATCCAGACCAATAAAAGACGGGCCTGGCCCTCGGATCCCCATGTCTGCTGGCGGGAAGCCGAGGATCTGCGGGGCTGGTGGACCGTTGTCCAGCAACTTTCGCAGCCGTGGATTGGAGGCAAGGGCCCCAGGCGCGGAAGCCCCGAGCAATTGTACGTCAGCCTTTTCGGTGGGCTGATTGTCCCTTCCCGTGCGCGGCGTCTGAGCGCCCGCTGCTGCCGCAACTCTACTGCTGAGAACAGCCACTAACTTGAGGAGGGCCTCCTTGGCCTGCTTCGGCGCTGTCCTGTCACCCGCCTTCAGTTGCTTGCCCTCAGCAGAGGCTGTCAACTGGGCCCTTTCGTTCCGCCGGCCATCCCGGAGTCGTGCCGACAACCTGGTCCCCAAGGACGCCCCACTGCTGACGATGGCAAGCATCAGCGCAGCCAGCCCTCCACAAATGGTCGTAAGAAAGATTAGTTGCATCCATGCACCCGCTCCACATAACCCCGCCAGGGCCACAGCAAATCTATCCTCCGGTAAATTTGGATGCATTCCATCCGCGCACCAAGCACCCAGTAAGCTCCCCGGCAGCCTTGCGATTTGTGCCATAATATCCATGTCTGAGCTGCCACTGACCCGAGGCTGGGAAGGGACTGCCGATCTCAAGCGTTCCAGAATGTTGTCGCCGTCCCCGTTACTCCGAGCTTGGCTTTGGGAAAGCACCGGATCCAAAACCTTTTCCAGTCCGGCCCGGAAGCCAGGACCTAACAACTCCGTAAACAACCGTGCCGTGTCGTCGGTGTCGCCATACTCCCCTTCTAGCTGCGAACTTGCAGTGTCACTGTCCAGTTCAACTCCCACGCTGACGTCTGCAGGACGGTCCTGAGGCCCCTTCTGCGAAATGACGGCCGTCTGCTCGATGGGCTTTGGAGGAGGCAGCGTGGCTGGACTTTTACTGAACAAGTCTGAATCCTGTGCGCCCACAGGAGCCACGCGCTTCGTGGCATTATCCTCTTCAACCATGTCCCACAGCATTCGGGCCTGGTCGCTAGGGCGGCTGCGGAGTAGTCCTTCCAGGATGTCGGTTAGCTCATCGTCCGACAGCTGCGTCAACCTGCGATGATGGAAGCTGCTGATTGCCGTATCCCGCATGACAGTCATGCTTGAAGCTGCCTTACCCTTCTGAAAACTCCTTAACAACGAGATCCTCGAGCTTACTCCGTTCCACGCGAACGTAGGAGGACGGAAGTTCCGTCGGCGCCCTGTCAAAAGCGCTCCCCTCTAAACGTCTATTCAGGACATTTATCAAAGGGTTCAAGCTGATCATACCTCAACGGCAGAAGGTCCAAGGTTGTTGCTGTCGATGCCGCCCCCGACGCTAGGTACAGGAGAGCCGTGCCCGTCGCCTTGACGAGCGTATGGGCTTCGCGTTCATATTTAGAACCTGTCATAGTATCAGTATGGATTAGAGCGCGCGTCCGTGTGTCTTGCTGACACCGCGAGCCGGCGAGGGGGCGTTTGACGAGCTTCTGACACAGAACAGAAGCCAGTGTTGGCTTGTTGATCTTTGCATGCCTTCTTGGGCAGTATGTCATGGGTGCAAGATGTTTTGCCCTGTACGTTTCGCTTTAATTGATTTGTTTCACATGCTGGAAGGGTGCACCTTAGTATGCAACTAATTTAAATCTCCAGTGCCAATAAAGAGCAACATACTAACTTTAGATTGCATAGGGCCATCAAGCCCGGTGTTTGCCGTACATGCATAGTTGGAAGGTGTTAATCCCACCTACGCCGGGATCTTTCGCTGCCGCCGACCCCGCCACTGCCCCTTCCAATCTCATCACAGACCACCGAAGGCCAAGAGGCTGTTGACACTCTAAAAAAGGCGCGAGGTCGCTTGCGACTGAAGCACGCACCAAAACTTGTATGACTTTACCCGGGCGTACTCGCGGTAAGAGCGACACAGACGACGGCGACTACTCTGCTTCCGTACCCCTGCATTGCATGGGGCGGTGGGCCCGGGGCGTTTCCGATGTAGGGTTAAGGAAGAAACAAACCCGGAATACATAGGGGTCCACGGGTCTCACGTTCTGGAATTCCCCAAATACGCCACAGCCATCCAAACCATGCAGGACTTGGTGGATACTAGATTGAGAAGTCGGGACCAGATGCGGGAGGGACAGGTAGCAGGTGTGGAGGTGAGCACGTTTCTGTGCTCCCTCCCGGCCGGTTGACTAGCCGGATCTGGCGTAATTTTCAGGAGAGGTAATCCTGGCGTTCCGGAGTTCATGGTGTCGCTGTCTGGTGTAGCTGCACGAATACCCTCCCCCCCGACGTAGGCGGATGGGTGCATCGTCGTTGGTGGGTGCTGTGAAAAGATATGAGGCTCACACGACGCTCTCTGGGCCTGTTGAACCACCCGGCTGGGGGCCAGGGTCCGCCATTTATATGTCAGATTTACTAGAAATCTAGGACAAAGATAACATCAACACATCTTGAAAGGCCAGGGACGGCCTGAGCGCTCGCCGTAGGGCCTTAGTGCGCTGGTTTGGGGCCGTGCCGAATACGACGCAGGTCAACTTTTGTACAATGGCAACCCGTTTGTAAGGTAGTAGTATGAAAAATGCCTGAGGTTCCAGACCAGACCGGAGGGTAGAGGCTGCAGCGCCCATCGGAGCCACACGGGCATAGTACTGAACGGTACGGTACAGTACCAAGGTGATCTACAGAATCACCCCGGGCGCCCGGGGCATTGCTCCACCACACTCTGAGCGGACTTCCTCTCTGATTCTCAGCGGGTCAGTACAGGCCACGTGAAAACGCATGAAGGGGCCAAGGCCCCACCGGCAGAGGTCCTGTCCACTTCCATGCAAAGTGAAGGCGAATGCACGGGCAGCGTGGCGCAGCGCATCAAGCTATCTGGGCCCGTTGGATCGGGACATAGGGTCCACCTTGTCACGGCTACGTCATGGCTACCAAAGCCGCATCCTTACCCATCATTTTGAACTAATGGATTTATGGATCTGCCGTCTGAGTTGCAGTGCATTTCACCTGTGGCCACCGTAGCAGAACACATATTTGCATAAAGTATAACCAGCGCGCCCCCTTGCCTGGATACCTTCGGGGGACACGATCGTACCATGCACAAAAGTACCAGATGTATGACCTACGATTTAGGGTTATCGGTCGGTTCTTCCGGCTGCTGTTTGTGTGTGAATTGATTGTCGGGCGCGAGCAGGGTCAGCTTGTTTGCAGTGGTCGCTTCAGCCTGCGGTGGGCGCTCTCATAAACGAGCGTTACGTGGTGGACCCGGGTCGCAACCCATTGGAAGTATGGACAACGCGTGGCACGCTGGTTCGGTCGGACTCGGCCTCTGCAGCATGCCATGGATACCGCTACAACTGCCTCGCCCAACAGGGTCTGCGCGGTAGTGCAACCAGGTGCAACGTGGGCGACGTGCTGAAACTCAACAGCCAGTTTCTGCAGTTGCATCAAACAACATGGGACCCTCCCTCCGAATCCTTGCGCGCCCGCGCACAACCATGGAGATTGGCGGGCAGTGCTTCACTGCTAGCGTACTGCCACGCACTTACTCCAATCACAGTGACAAGCGGCCCCCGGTCAACAACGCCCCGCTTTGGCGCAAGACACCACCACCAGTACAGCGTTCCATGTCCGGAATAAAGCTCGTTATGTCTCCTGTTTCTGTGTGCTGTAAAAACCAACGTAATCATGCCGCACCTGTCTCATACGCACAAGTGGTACGTGCCGTCAAGCAGTCCACGTGCTCTCTATCGAAACCACGGGCGTCACAGCCCGGCGCCGCCCAGACAATACAAGGCCTCTGTGAGTGGACGCTCCGCAAGGCATGCAGTGGCGCAGTCAGAGCACAATGTGGGTAAGCCATGTACATGGGAACAACCTGCGCAGAGACACAAAAACATTTGACGCGTGTTGCCCGACCACGTTTACCATAGACAGTACCAAGACGCATGCCACCATCAAATGCCTCTACATAAGTCGACAGTAATTACTGCGGCACCAGTATAATGTAATGTAACCGTTACAAGGTGGACCCGTATCCCGACCGGGTGTTCCAACGGGCCCAGATAGCTCGTAGGTGCCTCGTCTCATCAACCCCGTAGTATGCACCCGTGGACAGCTAGCTCATCTCAGTCAATCAAATCATGACAACCTCCGGAGTCGAATCGATCGATTGCACGGTCCCTGGCCGCTCGGGTCTCCTGGATATGATGGCTCCGGATGACCCCGTCACCGTCAGATTCTGGTCCACGCGAAGGACGCCCTTTCCCCCTCCTGATGCGCTTTGGTTCTGCGGCTGCAGGCTTGAGGACGCGACCCAGTTGTTATTCGCCAAAGCTGGCAGGTGGTGGGGCCGCTGCTGAGCCACCGGCGCCTTCTGCGGCGGCTTTATCGCGCTCGTAATGGCCAGAGGTGCCAGCGTCAATCGGCCGCTGCCGGGCGCAGACATACTGCCGGGCGATTGGGACTCTCTGCGTCCACCTTGGCCCGCGCTGCGGTTCGTCCATAGCACGTCACTGGCCGCGCCCCCGCTGTTCTGGCTAACCAACACACCGTCAGCACTATTAAGATTTCGCAAGGCCGCGGCAGGTGGCATCTCAGTTGGCCCGGTATGGCTGCAGAAGCCATCATCACTCCCGGAATGCGGCCATGCCGTGCTCTTTGGCGGCGCGGCGGTTGGCGAGTGCTGGCTTGCTCCGGCCTTCTGTTGCCCGACTGGATGCCGCTGCGGTACCTCATAGTGCCTCCCCTGCATTGGGGGGGGCGCATCAGGCAGCGCTCGGTGACACAGATGGCAACGACAGCGACCAAGCCAACATGTGCGGGCAGCGAAAGAACTGGATGTACAAACGGCTCATCCATCCGCTAGCAGGGAAACGACTGGATATACAAACGGCGCTGAGCACATTCAGGGCGCAAGGACCCTTACCGCCAAGCCTCACCCCCGTTGCCATACCTACTGATGTGTGCAAGGCAGTTGTTTTAGGGTGCTCAGTGTTGCGCGGTGTTGGAGATACGGTAAGGGCCACATCCCCTCGCCAAAACAGCACATCCTCGCCACTGCCGCACACGTCCTCCGCACCTGCACCTTCCGGCGACCATTGCCTTGCTTCTGGCGTTGCGACCGCCGGTAATAGGCCTCCGCGGTGCTCAGGTCCTTGAAGCCCCACTCGGCCATCAGCTTCTTCAATCGATCCATGTGCCGTTGACGTCGTCGCTCCCTACGAGCGGGTCGGCAAGGTAGCCCCATGCAGCTTCGTTGACGCAAAGTTCGCATACGTTTAGAGCTCAACTTGCCGCATGATTGGTCCTAGCCGCGCACCGCAGCATCGTCCTCTACCCGTGTCACCCTCCACCGCACCTCTCCTCAGTTGACGCAGACTCCATCATGGCGGCCCCGCGCTCGTTGCACATGTCCTCCCCCGAAGGCTCACTGAAACCAGGCGAGAGCATGGCGCCCTCCTGCATGTACTGCGGCGAGAAGCCCTGCAGCCCAGCCGGGTGCGGTGAGTTGGGCGTCGAGCTCCGCAGCGAGATGGGCGGTAGCCGGGCCGTATGGAAGGCTGGCGATGCAAAGGCAGCGGCAGAGTGGGTAGGTGGGGCGGCCTGGTCAACCTCTCTCGGCCTCTGGTCGGTGGCGAGCTCGCTGTGTGGCGACATACCCATGGCGGGTGCGCCTATGCCTCGCTGCAAGTGCGGCACTTGCTGGGACACGTACGGCCGAGCCGCGGATTGGGGCGGGAGCAGGGATATCTGTGGCTGCAGGACCGGCAGCGGGCCGTGGCCAGGAAGCATTGGCCGGTGCAGCTCAGGCACCGGTGGATCCGTTGCGGCGGAGGCTCCCAACAGCCCGGCGTGTAGCCCGGACCCGGCGCCCAGGTCTGCGCGTGCACCACCAGCAAACGCTGCCTGGGGTACACCGAAGGTAGACGCCGAGCCAGCGCCCCCGTAGCTACTCGGCAGCAGGTGCCCCTGCAGGCCGCCCGGTTGCCATCCAGAGCCGCTGTCTCTCTGCGGAGCGGCCCGCCAAGGCTCCCGCGCCGCCTCTGGCGGAAGTGCGGCAGATCGGCTGACGTCGGCGACCTCATCCATCAGCAGCTTCTCGATCGGCGCCAGCCCTTCCAGCATCGCATCCAGATCATCGCTGCCGAGGGAGTCTAGGTCCGAGTCTCCACGTGGCACCGCGGGAAACCGCACGGCGGCCAGCGCTTTTCGCAGCTTCTTCCGCACAAGGTGGCCGCGAAAGTGCGCCTGACGGCCACAGCGTGCGTGAAGGAAAACGTCAATATGGATGATCCGAGTTTTGTCTATTCGGCTTTTAGACTAAAGAAGGCCAAACTCGTGATGTGCGGTGTCACGCGTAGCAGCCCCGAAAAGACACCGGCACGCAAATCCATGCTGACGCGCCTAACTGCACTGGCGATCGAGGCCCCGCCGCCTCACCTGGATTCTTGTCGCCGCGGCCTCCCGCCGGCGCGACTCGGCTTGGCTGCGCTGCGCGGCTTCACGCAGGGCGGACAACAGCTTGGCTCTCCGCACGCAGTGTCCGCGCCACCAGGCTTGGATCGTTGTGGCAGCCCTTCGGCGGAGCACCTGCGCATGGAGCCCCGCCACAGGACAGTTGTGACATCCCTCAACGAACAACGGCAAACTTGCCGTCAATTCGACACGGTCTTGCTCGCCGACCCCAACAGCTGCAACACCCGCTGTTCCCTCCCAAGACACCCCACCTCGGCATCGCAAGCTTCGACGCGAAGCTGAGGAAGCATCTTGCGCGTCCGGAAACCTCGCCACGCCGCCTGGATCTTTGTCGCCGCCCCGCCCACGGCCGTGCACATACAGCGCAGGGTATACGAAGGCCTAGCCGCGACGAACAATTGCGGCTTGACCGACAGCGCCAGCTGGGGGTTGCTGTCCGTGCTCCGCCCGATCAGCTGGTGCTTGAACTCCTGCGCCGCCTCAAGCTCCGCGCCGGCCAACAACGCCTCAAACCGCCCGTGCGCCTCGGTGATGAGCGCCCAGACAGCCTCGCTGTCGCGGCCCGCTTCGGTCCCGCGGAGCAGCTGCGCTGCGTGCGCGTGTGCTTCGGGAGGCGCCGCCGCCCCACAGGGTGAGGCGCCAGCCGCGGCGAGACGTCGTGCTGCGCGAGCCAGCGGCCGGAAACAGCGCATGGTGACGAAGTCCCCAAGGTCGGCTCCTCCGTGTGCCAGGCCGGCCATCGCAACCAGGGAGGACGAGGCCAGCACCGACCCCACCGCATCCACGAGCCGCTCTCCCGCCGCTGGACCCCCAGGTGACCCCTGGAGCGCCGCGTCATCGAGTGACGCCCCGCGTTCCGCCACCGCCAGCATCCTGCTCTGCAAGCCCAGGGTCTCCAGCGGCGATGCTGCATGCCAGGCTCGCCCGACTCGGGAGAGCCAGCCTTCCGCCGTACAGGAGCCGGCCGCGTCCGAACGCACTGAAGCTGCGGAAGGCGTCAGGCGCTTGGACCCCAATCCAGCTGTCGCTGTCATCTCTGCGTGCAGTCCCGACGCTGCCGCGCTGCCGAAGGGCGGCCCCGCCGCAGCGACCAGCAGGCTTTGCACCGCAGCGGGCTCGGCCGCCCCACGGATGTCCGCGGCGAAGCGCATGAGCGACCGCTGGGATACCAGACCGCCAGCCGTCTGGCGGGCCTGCGGGCTCGCAGCTCGGGCCTGCCGCCCGAAGGCAACAGACGAGCACGCAGACGATGCCGCGTGGCACACCAGGAAACACGCACTTGACCCGCGCATTCGGCGCGTACCCGTCACAGCGCTGGACGGCGATGCTGTGCACGCCCTCACCACGCCGGCCATGCGGTGCGGCCGCTCAACGCCGTCTAGGTTGAGCTCCTGCAGACAGGGCAGCGCCCACCGCGTGCTGATCCTGCTGTCAGAGCCCGCGCCGCCGCCGTTCGGCGCCGCGCCGCCACCTGGCCCGCGCACGCGCCCCAGCGCGACCTGGGCCAGACCTTCAGCCCACCGCATTCCCACCGACGCCTGGACGGCGGGTATCGGCTGGTCGGTGATGGGGTTGTTGCTCAGATTCAGTGTGCGGAGCGCTGAGAGGTGGGTCACGGCGTGGATGGCGTCCAGCGATGCCAGGCTGTTGAAGGACAGGTCCAGGGAGGTCAGGTGAACCATGGGTCCCAGAGCGCCGAGACGGGCGATGCTGTTCTCCTGCAGGACCAGGCGCCGAAGCCGAGGGCAGTCCAGCTGACCTCCGGCGGCGCCATCGCCGACATCGCCAAAGGCAGTCAGCCTGTTCTGCCCCAGCTCCAAGGAGGTCAGGTACGGCAGGCACAGAGGCTGCGGCAGGGAGCAGATCGCGTTGCCGCTGGCGCGCAGAGACTGCAGGAGGAGCAGACCCTGCGGGAGAGCAGATTGGGGGGCCGATGCGGTAAGCTGCCCGTTGCCGGGTCATCCCAGAATGGTCATCCGCAGTGGTGTGCCCGGGTTTGGGGATGGTGCCAGTTAAGTATGTGTGCTTTCATTCTGGTGCTGCTCTGCAACCTTCTGAGAGCGTGTTATCAGGACGGCTGCGTGTGCCGCTGCGGACATACGCAACCGGGAAGCTGCTGAGGCATCGGCTCTGGGACAATGGACATACCTGGATGCCATCGAGGGTCGCCAAGCGGTTGCCGCCGACGTCTAAGTCCCGCAGGTTGGTTAGCGACAGCAGCTGCCGATGCATTGAAGTAAGCTGGTTTGTCCGCACGGACAGCGACAGCAGCTGCGGGGAGCAGGCCTCCAGCTCCGAGCCCAAGTCCGTGAGCGAGTTGTCCGCCAAGCTCAAGCTTCGCAGACCACTGCGGGACGCGGAGAAAGAAGGCAGCACCACGCCGGCGGGGGGAGCACGCGCGGATCGGGCGCGTTTTGAACCATGACCAACCACGTTCAGTGCCTGGCATGGCATTCATGACTTGGCCACCTTAAACGCCATCTTCGTTACATGGAGCCTTATACATTCTTGTGAGCGCCGCGCCACCGTACCTGCATCCACTCAGGCCCCGCAGCGGTCCCGACAGCTTGTTCGCGTCCAGCGCCAACCACCGCAGAGTCCTGCCTGACGGCAACACGCCCGTGGCCCGTCCCGCGGCACCTTGCCCTGGCCTCAACAGACTCCCCAGCTGGTTCTGCCTCAGAGAAAGCTCCTGCAGACCGGACAGCCCCGCCACGCCGTCCAGAGAGGACAACCGGTTGGCATCGGCAGATAGCGTCCGCAGTCGCGGGCAGATGACGTCCAGGCCTTGCAGGCTGGAGAGGCGCTCCAGGCCCAGGTCCAGGCGGAAAAGCCGCGGCAGGCAGGACGCGCCCGTGCCATGGCGGCTCAACGTCGCCTCCGGAAGGTTCCGAAGGATGACCGCCTGGGTGAGCGGGTGGCCCTTCTCGTCAGCGGGGGGTCCGGGGCGCTTCGAGCTGTGCGACGCAGCGTCCGCAGGCCGAGCATCCGCTGGCGCCGATAAGCCTGCTGCGGGAACATTGCTCGAAGCCGCAAGCTGTGTTGGAGATGGCAGCGTCTGGGGGCGGGGAGAGAGGCAGCTTTTGGCAAGCGGCAAGTGCCTTCAGGTGCGGATAAGGCAAAGTCACGATGTTGCGGCAGTGCTGCTCGCGCGCTGAATGACTGTCATCAGCAAGGGCAAGCTGCAACCAGGCATCAAGTCAGCAACGATCCTAAAAGCAATGCTGTGTACAGACTGGTGCTTTCCGGATTAATTGCTGACTTGTTCGAGTAGTGCCCGTCCTCAGCCCCTCACCATGTCTCGTGTCGAAAACGCCAGCGGGCGCAGGGTGATCACATGCTGACGCCGTCGCAGTAGCGAAGTCACCCGTTCCAACAGGTCATCGTCCGCATGCCCGTCAGTGCCCTTGGATCCACAGCCGCCAAGGGCCCCGTGGCCGATCCGACTGGCGTCCGAAGCACATTCGTCTGGTCCCGAGCCGCCCGCATGCCATGGCGGCAGCAGAGGCATGCCCCAGTAGTCCCGGGCAACCAGCGCCACGCGTAGGCTGTGCACTCCTGCAAGGCGATGCCGTTGCCCACCCGATAGCGGCGCGTGAGATCAAGAGCATCGAAGCCCGCACAGCAGCGCGAGTGGCACAACCCTAAAATCATTCAAGCGCAAAACAGCCCTGTTCGCGCAGACGACCATATGTGCGCATGCATCAGATGGTGGAATCTACCCGCAGGACACCTTCACGTGCCTTGGGTGAAGCGCGCGGCTGGCCTTACTGGAGGTGACTTACCCTTTGCAACGCGGACCAGGTGCTGCAGGTCCAGCGCACAGAGCGTAAGACAGGCCGTGTTGGGTAGCCCCAAATGGACAGTCGCTTTCAGCCACGGCCAGACCGCGACTTGAGCACCGAGCGCGATGTCGGCCCCCCGCCCATGGTCAGACGCCGCCCGATGACCCCCAGAGCCACGAGTCCCCGCTGGCGGCTCCGAAACCAGGATACCCATCGGCCGGTCTTGCAGCACAGACAGCGGTACATGGTAGTGCGGCGCTCGCTGCCCCGCCGGCGCAGGCTGAAGACCGGCCTGCCCCAACCGACCAGTAGAGCTTCCTTGTGCCCGATCGGCAGAGGACCCGCGCTGTTCCTGCGGGGCCGCTGCCTTCGAACCACCGGGCTCCCGGCGGTAAGAGACCATCGTCCCAAATGCCCTTTCGAGCACTGCACGCGCGCTGCCAAGCCGTGTGGCCGGTGCCAGCGCCTCCGCAAGCGCATTCTTCTGCAACGGCTCTGCGTTCAGGGTCACGCGAACGCCGTCTGCTGCCTCCGCCAACGAGGAAACAGCCGCCTCTCGCCTGGCTGCCAGGACTCGGTCCGCGGACAACAGCGCGCCTAGTTCCACGCCGCTGTGCACGGCAGCGCCGCGTGCGGTCAAGTAAATGTCCAGCGAATGCGCAGCAGCGGCTTGAGCCAAATCCCGAACGCGAGAGGACTGGCGGTCCCGAAGGGATGTGCTGAAGGCCTGTCAGTGCCGTCAGTACCCCGCGGAGAAGAACGGAGACATCACTGTTAAATTAAGGCAATATGTAAAGAGACGGGCTCCACGCCAAATCCGCACACCCTGTCAGGCTCCGTCGCCCATTGGTGCGGCAAATAACTGCCCCTGGACCCCACGGACGCAATGAGGGATCCACGCCTCCGGCACTCCGTTATACACCTTGCCGATCGTCAGGAGACACAAACCGCCAAACACGTTACGTGCCGGCCGCAAGAGGCGACCGACGCGTCACACGACTTGGAGAACCCTTGCGGACAACACATTGCCATACCTGCAGGACGTGCACAGGCAGGTGAAGCCTGGACGCATGCTGCAGTAGGGCCACCACCTGGTCGATGTTGCCCCCCGCTACAGCCGCCCGAAGCGCGGCCTGCAGCAGGGTGACATCCGTTTTGTAACATCCAGTGTGTTTAATGAGAAGCAGACCCATAACCAGTGTGTACTCAACAAGGATATTGAGCGTAAAGGGGATGGAAGTGCGCGCGCCCGCCCGTCCCGGCGAACTATCAAAACGCAATCGGGCTGTGCCCATAGCACTGGACGTAGAGACGTGCGGATCAAGCCGTCGCTGCCCCTATCAACCCTCAAACCAGACGCCGCACCAGACAGCGTCGTTTTTGCTTGTGCCATTTACCCTATTCCGTGAACTGCGGCAAGAAGCCAAGCACGAGGCTTGGAAACAGCAACTTCAAGCCTATCATCACCGAGCATCATGCGGTCCCATCACCTGCATTTCGTTCTGGCGCCCCGCGAGACCCTGTAACAGCTCGTCCGCTTCCGCAGTCAAGCCCAAACGCCGCGCCTCTTCAGCCACGCTGAAGCAATCGGCCGCATCGCTCGCGGCCGCGGCTCGGAGCCGCAAGCTGGCAACCAATGCCCGGCGGCGCCGTTCTATGACCATGCGCGCCGCCGATGCGTCTCCCTGGTGGCACGAAGGCGGGCAGACGGGCAGCCCGGCGTTCGCATCGCAGCTTAGATGACGTTGACTGAGGATTAACAGAGGGGGATATGCACTGCACCCCAACCCGTAGGCCTGGCCAAACGCATGGTATTGATATGGGTGGTGGCTGCCCATTTCCCCAGCCATTTGACTTCTTGCAGGTGCCCCAGCACGGCCCGGCCCTTCGCCTAACCTTCAGCCCCAGTCGCACGGCACGGTCCGCCAGCGCCTCAAATGCAGCCATGTCGAAGACCGCACCCTGTGCCCGGGATGCGGCCACGAGCTGCACAGTCAGCTGTTGGTCACGCTGCCGCACTGTCTCCCGCGCGGTCGCCAGGCGCTGCGGCTCGATGCCCAGCGCCGCCGCCGACTCCATCAGGCGATAGCAAACCGAAATGGGTTCCTCTGAAGCGCACCACCATTTTAACCACGGCCCGCAAGCAGGAGTTAAGAAGTACCATAGAGACTGGCCCGCTGGGGGCAGCTCGGATGTGTTGGCAGAGTCATGTGCAACCAATCGTGTCGCCGAATGCCCACATCGACAGCAGTTATTCATTTCTGCACTTCCCTGGGTGCTGGCGAACCCCATAAGTTCGCCAGCACCCCATAAGCTTACGGTCCGTGCGACAACGCATAGCACTGCCACCGTGGGTGCACTTTCATCCTCTTCTTCGCACCTGCAACGGCAGCCATGATAGCCGCCTCCGCGTCCGCGCGCCTGCGCTCAAACACCGAGCTGCTCTCCGCCGCAAGCTGCGCCAAGCTTGGGAAGTCCTGTGCGGCACTCATCGCCGCGCGAAAATCCAAGTAGCTCCCATTCGCTGCGGCTATCCGCAGTTTCGTGGCCGCATCACCCGCGGCCGACTCCAACGCAGTCAGGCGCGCTTGTACGACATCTGTCAGACCTGCATCGGTGTCCAGAGACACACATTACAATGTGCGACACTGGAAGTCGTGCGCAGCCAGACTCGTGGGGTGCCGGCTTCTGGGCCCGCCTCGCGCACGCCAACAGAACAGGTCGCTGCGCAAAGCGCTGAGACACCGTCGACGCTGTGCCATACACGGTGTGCACCCTCATAAGTCTTCACCCATGCACAACCCACAGTTTGGACACGGGGCAACCAACTCACCAGCTTCATTCGCCCGCCGTATCGCCGTATCTAGCCGCCCCGCCTGTCCCGCCCTGGCGGCTTCCTGCACATCGCGTCAGTTGCACGCATCATCGACCATTCGCGTCGGAGTCCAAACGTCCAGGCTGCAGTGTGCGCCGCGAGCAGCGAAACCAGCAGCTGTAGCGAACGAGATGCGTGGAACAGTCAGCTCACCTCGACGTCCTGAAGGACAGACCGCTGTATCCGGAGCTCCGCAGCTCTCCGCCTGTCAACGTGGCCCCGCCATGCTGCTTGGATGCACACGACAGCAGCCCGGCGGGCAGCCCTTGCGGGCCCCACCGCGTACCGCCGCCAGGCGTGACTGACGCGCAGGGCCGCCACACGCTTCCTCGCCTTCGCAACGCATAGGCATGGGGAATGAAAACCTTGGCATCGGTTTCATGTCGTAGCAATTGGTCAATTATAAGCAATAACCTTATGATGTAATGCTGGGCACGAAAGACGGCTGCTGGGAGGCCACGGTAACTGTTGCGGCTAAGCATGGTGGCCTTGCACTATATCACGCACTCTGCTGACTGTGCCCAACCGGTCCACGCGAAATGATGGACCCCCCAGTGAAACATGTATTTGGGCTGCACATCCGCACACATTCCACGCGGTGTGCGAAGGCAACCGAGTCCGCGCCACCGACCAACGGCAGTGCATAACCTCGTCCTCCAGAGTATGCAAACCCGTACCGCGCAGCCATGGCCATGGCATGGCTGGTCAGATGTGCGCTGACACCCTGGTTTCCGAAGCGACACGCGAAGGCGGGCATGCCCGTTGTGGTGTATCACGGACCCAAGGCCGGAGGAATGTTCCGAACAAAGTCCCAACCCACTATTTCCAGCTGCTCCTGCCGCAAGGCCGCCAGCGCGGCCTCCCGCATTGCTTCTCTCTCCGCCGCCTCCCTCCGCGCGAGTTCCAGCCGTCGGGATGTAGCTTCCGCCTCCGCAGCGAGCCGTGCCTGCTCCTCGGCAGCTGCTGCAATTTGCGCCTGCCGCTCCGCCGCTGACCTGGCAAGCTCAGCGTCCAGTTCCGCGAGCGCCTTCAGCCGCTGCGTGAGGGCGAGCAAGATAGTCCACGGATAGGACAGGGCAATTCCTCGGTATCAACACTTCAGGGTAAAAGCCCGCCATGTGCCGTGCACACTGTCTCAATAGACCTGATAGCCTATAAACCCTATGTCCCCCCAACCCACCTGTTCTTCCAGCTCGCGTTCCCGGGTCGCCAGCAGCGCCTCCACGGCCCCATTGCGCATCGGCACGGCTCGCGCGCAGTCTCTTTGTCCCTCAGCCTCGTGAGCCTGAAAACGATGACATGCCAAACATCTGTCTCGCGCATCGAAGGATAGAAGCACCCGAAGAGGACAATCCGCAGCTTGCGGTCCTATGGCACAGGGTCACTCACGCGCTTGCACAAGCACAAGCACACATCCCAGTGGGCAACGCCGCACGCGGGGCGTCGAAGGCACTGACGTGCTGAGGTTCAGTGGCCCAGCAGGGATAGGGTCAACCAGCCGAGCACAGAGCTGCGTCAAATGCGAGGCGAAACGCGACATTCGCCTGCCAGGTAATCGCCAAGTGGCCACCACCGCCTCACCACCAGGCTCCACCTCGAGTCCAGGTCGTCCCCGGCGGTTTCCCACTCGTCGGCAACAGACGGCCGCGTGGGCTGTTCCCCAACACTGCGTTCTCCATCGTGCGTGGCGCCCAGCGTGCCGCCAGCTACAGATGCAGACACACTACCTTGCTCCGCACTGCAGCCGGTTCCTTCCCGCACACCACCTAAATTGGGCTGGCTCGCGGCCGAAGGCGTTGGGCCTGTACCCGGCGGGCTGCTGCATTCTGGCGAATCTGTGGAGGGACGCGACGCGCCTACACTGACGCGGTTTGGGCCTGAGTGATCTCCTGTCGTGCTACCCTCTAGGTCTGTATTGGTGTCATTGACTGCTGTAGCATCTGCCGGTTTGTCAGCTCCGGCCAGCACCTCTGCTCGGGCGGTGTCTGCAGTGACCCTTGGGACGGCTGTTGAAACTTCCACGACCACAGCCGCAGCGCAAAAACGCTCCCACTCCCGACCGAACTCTTCCGCTGCACGCTCCCGGCGCTCCAAAGCGGTGCGTAGCACTTGCAGCGAAAGTGGTTCGCCACAGTCAACATCATCGTCTGCAACCGTGTCACGTCATAAAGGCATGCATGCAAGCTTTACAACTATGGCATGTTATAATATGTCACTATATGTCATTTACACGTACCAGGGTCCGACGAATCCGCTGAACCAAGGTCGTCGAAGTCGAGTGGGTCCTCAAGGTTTACCCTTGCAAGCTCAGCCTCAAACTCCGCTTCGACATCGTAATTGTCCGTAGATACTGACATAGATGTGCATCGCGGACAAACCACCAGCGTCACGGTACAAGGCTCAATGGCGCCAGCTTGGACTACATGTTTAACGTAATATGTTATCACAATAACTAGTTGGCGTCATGTAGAGAATGTACTAGTCGGTCTGCTAAGTCACAAAGCCGCGGATGGAGCATTTCTATCCGAAGTGGCTACTTAATAACAAGACATCTCCTTACCGGTGCCAACATTACCGGAAGAAAACAGTTCACCCGGTGGACCAAACCTCGGTTGCTCGTCAAACGCCGTACATGTGTGTTCTCCCATTTTCCACCTGGGGACCCTGTGCCAGTGAAGCATCGGATGGTAGTTGTGACGCTTGCTGGTTATCTACATTTGCTCAGTAATCCTTACATGCGACATAAATGGCCGCGCGACTCAACTGTAGATATTGTAACGCGCCGTCGGATTGCGCGAGCCAGAATGGCGCGCTTTCATTCCTGAAGTCTTCGGTGTCATGCGCTCCTCGCTTTGCAGCACCAACGGCAAGCGCTTCCCGGAATTCGACCACGGTGTTGCTTTCTTCCAAGCAGCATGCAGCAACGATATCATCTATGGATTCCGCTTATGGAGTTCTGCAGAGCGCTGGGTGCAAAAGCGTCTGCACGACAGGCACGGAGAGCGGTGGTTCCAAGAGGCACGAATCGGGTGGCCCGCTTTTCGCTGCCAGTGAGTCGCGATTTGCGTCGCTGTCTCGTGTGCTTTTGGTGGGACAGCCGGGCTCCATGTTCAGGACCCTGGCAAACCGGAAGTGGCCGTCGTCCGTCGGTCCGATATCGCTCCTGGTTTTCCTGTTCGGCACCATCCTGGCGCTGATCGCCGCGGTTCGGGGCGCTCTTGTGCGCAAGGTCAAGGCCTGCAAGTGCTGCAGGGGGTTCGGAGTGGTCCGCTGCCGGCTCTGCAACGGGCGCGGTTCAGTAGACTGGCGCGCCAAGTTTTCGTACTCCGAGACGTGCCCGCTGTGCACGGCTCGACGGTTTGTGGTGTGCCCTGACTGCGGCGGACACTACCACCGACGCCTATTCAACCATGCGAAGGGCTCCAAGGGCACCCTGGAAACATACTTTCCAATGGCGAACCCCACTAGCCCTGTGCGGGCCCGGTCGAATCCCTTGGACTGAACAGCCCGCAAAAGCTGGAGCGAGCGCGTGAACGGAGGGGTCCAATGAGAGCGGTTTGCAAAGTGAAAATCCGGTTGTGTTGGTTGTCTCGTGACACTAGACGCCCATGTGGATTCGGACCCGCCTCTTGAGGTGTTGTCACCTCCGCGCCGGTTGGCTGCAGGACGGAAGAGAGTTCGGGAAAAACGGGGCCGTGCTTCGGTGATATGGTGGACCTGTTTGTGCAACCGCTTTGTCTGTTGATCCCGGGGCAGCTGACACCTGCAGGGAACCCGTCCAACCCATCGGCATGTAGAGAGAAAAGCATCTGCGTTGTGGTGACACACCGTGTGGTATGAAGTCGTGGGTATCGCATGAGCGTGTGCGCGCCTGAATATGTCGTATCTGCTGTTTGTTAGTAAGTTTATTTCTTCACTGCATTCTGCACACGCTGTGATGTCCCGGTCCGGTGTGGTGCCATACTCATTTGAAGGTGCTGCGGCGATGGAGACGCGAGGACCTGTCGGGGCCTTTGGATAGGGCCCGGTGGGTCGCCCGGATGCATTGCAGCGGTGGCGGCGCAGGATCGAGAGGGATGAAGACATACCTTGCAAACATTTCTTGACTAATTGGGTTTTGGTTGCATAACGAGATTTCATGAGCTCTGTGTGGAGAGAGAGTGTTTTGGACGACAATTTTTTTGTGTGCACGTCGTTCTTTAACCGTCAGCAAGTCACCGACGTGCGAGGTGAGACAGGGTGAGACCTCGGGTGAATGCATCCGCGTAGTGAGCTGGTGCCGCGCCGTGAAATGGTGGCGCGAACTGGGAATCTGTTTACGTAACACGGTTGCATGGAGAGTGAACGCCATCATGTGATGTAAGCGGTTGGTTTTCGAACGACGGGAAAGCATCCATGCTTGCGGTTGCCATTTTACCAGAGCGGTGCTCACGCCAAGGCAGTTTTAAGGTCACACCGGGAGTCGCAAGATGACAAATTGACCATGGTTCGTCCAAAAATTGACCCCGAGGACGGCACGGAAGAGACATCGCCATCCGTGCCACCCAGACAGCAATTGCGGCACAGAATTCCGGGTAACGCGAGACATTGCATGGGCTATCCGACACCGAAGGACGTAATTTGACGATGATTGATTACAACCGACAGGGAGCAACTGCTGCGAGCGGTTGACATGGACTGGAGACTGGACAATGAAAGGACGGAGCCCACAGCTGTACTAGTTCATTCGGAATAGAGCAGCAACATAACATGCGTCCGTGTTCAGCTGGCAGGAACGGCATGAGCTCTGTAAGTAGGTGATGGCCTTCCCGTTTGATGCCATGCATCACACACGTTCCGAAGCCAACTTGTGCCCATACACCTCGTGTTCAACAAGGGGATACGGCGTGTTCACGCACAGCGTTAAGACTGAATGCCTAGCTACCGCGGCGGCAAATCGGAGGTGACCAGCAACTTGGGTTCACCCCGCACCCTGCCTAACATGGTGGCATCGGTGCCCACCGCTCAGCCGTCAGACACCCCATGCCATCAGCAGCAGCTCCATTGGTGGGCAGCAAAGGAGGTGCCCACAAAGATGAAAAACGTACTGTCCCTGATGCGTTCCACCCAACGGCCCACCAGACCTGACGAGCTCACGGCCTTGCATGACCAACCCGGGCCCCGAAGCACGGTATACCGAATGGCCCACCAGAGCATCCGACGTCGACCGCCATGCCTTGCAAACCACAGGTCGCATCCAAAATTTCCCGCCACGAGAAAGCTCATCCAGCCACACGCACAACTGCGCAGATTTGCGGCGTTGGAGTGGCCAGCAGAAAATCCGCGGGAATGCGCTCAGAAGGGTGGAGGCGGCGGTGGAACTGGGAAACCCTGACCCGGTCGCGGCGGCGGCGGCGGCATGAAGCCTGGTGGCGGTGGCGGCGGTGGCGCTGCCCCTGGCGGCGGCGGTAACCCCTGCGGATTCAAGACAAGCAAACCGCGGTCAGCAGCATGACCTTCCGAACTCACAACACCCCACGGTCACAGAGCTCTTGATACCTGGGATGCAGATACCTGGGAATCCCAAGCATTCAACGCAGGTCGCAGGTTACTGTCTTGCCCAGACTGCCTAATCGCATGCAGCATGGCCGCGTTCGAAACCAGCAACCATGACCGGGACCTTTGCCCAGGCCGGTCCCGCGTGCTCACCATGCCAAGAGGGGGTGGAGGTGGTGGGCCGCCCGGTCCCGGCGGCCCACCCACATGGGGTGGCATGATCGGGGGCGGCGGCGCCGCGATCCCCGGCGGCGGCATCGGCGGCGGCGGGATGGCCGATGGCGGCGGCGGCAGCGTCCCCGGCGGCATCCCGTGTTCTGCACGCGCAGACAGGGCATGGCACGGAACGAGTTTAAAACCTGTTCGCCAGCCGCGAACCATATCAGAAGACTAGCACGTCGTTCGCGCTTCACGAGCAGACCCCGCTGACGCTCGTGGTGTCATCCATCACGTTCTGCATACACCCGGAGC
Organism: Eudorina sp. 2006-703-Eu-15; assembly: GCA_003117195.1. NCBI lineage: Eukaryota > Viridiplantae > Chlorophyta > Chlorophyceae > Chlamydomonadales > Volvocaceae > Eudorina > Eudorina sp. 2006-703-Eu-15. The sequence goes on from BDSI01000040.1 coordinate 817,000, forward strand.
CCCACCATTCCATCGAAAGCAGTGCTGGGACTATCGAAAGCAGTGCTCGGACTGATCACGCCGACCCACCTCGCGGCCTCGCGAAGTAGAACTGCAACGAGAACACCTTGTTGTCCGGGTCCCAGTGCGTAAACATCTTGTTGTCACCCCGGTCCACCTCCGCGTTCGGGATCTTGAAGGAAATGTTCTCGTACGGCTCCGCCGCAAAGATGAGATATTGGAAGGCCTTATCCGCCGTCTCTACTCGCTGCTCGTACGCGGACATGAAGCGGTGTCGCGGCTTCGTGTTCTCCTCAATTTCTGGGTACTCAATCTGAGGGCAGTGCATGTAGCGCACACAACCAGCGGAGGTGTCACACGGCACGGACTACCGATACCCGAATCCACAGGCATTTGCCGCGGCCGCTGCTGCGTGACGGGCCGTCTCGGGGCGTTGCGTGTGCAATACCGGTATTGTTAACCGTATCATCGCACCCACTTTACCAAAAGAAGATCCGCAATGGATGCGCATGCCACTCACACGACTCCCAGGGGCACACATTACAACCTTGCACTATGTTTCGGTTAACGGCCCCCAAAACGCGTCGCCCCGCCGCAGGAACAAACCGTCAAAGTCTCCTGCCTTCATGCCGTTCCGCGGCACGTAAATAAGAAGACCGTATGCTTCCAGGCCCGGCCGCTCGCCGAGGCAGGGCCGCTACAGTTTCCAGCAGTGCATCCCCCTCCCACAACCATCTTCACCCTTGCACGAGGCGCAGCCTGCAGCCGCCTGCAACAACCGCTCATTGACCCATGCCGCCCGCAATGCCCGGGTCGTGCACATTCGCTGGCCCACCTGGAAGAGGAGGGAGCGCTGCTGCGTGTTGGCGTCGAACTGCTTCGTCACACGGTATCCGGGCCGCCCGATTTTAACTGGGGCAAGACATTTGGGACGCCGTATATTCCGCAGAAGTGACCACCCAGGGGAGCGAACAAGGAAGGTGCCAGTGCTGGCCACGCGGAATGGTGCAGGACATTAGCAGTGACCAGACATCATCCATCACGACTTCCTTCGCCTTCATTGATGCAACCCACACGGCTGACGACACCGGACAGAGTACTCCTCGCCCGAGTCCAACCCGACGGCGGCTGCCCTTGAGTTCAGGACCAGCCGACTGCCCAGTCACCCTACCTGTCTTCCGAATCGGGGCGCGCTTCTGCGGCGCGGGCGCAGCTGCCTTCTCCGCAGCTTCACGGGCTGCACGCTTTGCAAGGTTTTGCTGATGCCGCTTGCCCTGCGTCCGGGGCTCGCCGGGTTCAGGTCGTACGGCAAGCTGTTCGCCAACGACGACGTGTGACTCTACCCAACCGCCCACGCACCTGGGTGTGCGCCAGGTAGTTGCCCTCATTGGTATGGAGCGTCAGACACAGGCGACATTCATACTGCCCCAAGTGGTTGCGCATAAAGTACGGGTCCTTGCTGAGGTCGATAGTCTCCAGCGCCAACCGCCGAAGGCGCTCGCGACGGTCGATTGCCTGCAAAGAGGATGTAATATGGTTGACTTTATGTCCACAAGAAGCTATTTCGCGCTTCGGTACTCAAGACAACACTCAAGCCCGCCGTCAACGAAATGCTTCCAAGTAAGCTAGCCGCACTCACTTCATTTTGAGCTGAAGCTGGACCACCAGATCCTGGTTTGGCTCCATGCTCGCGAGCAGAAATGAAAGACATTGCTCAATCTCGCTGCCTCCTTGCCAATATCCCTATCTTGTGTAAACTCAACGTATAACTACTCAATGGTTTGAGAACTGTCTCTGCTTGTGATATCTGCTGCCATCGGCCATATGCCGGCTAGGTATTAGAGAAATATTGAAAGGCGGATTATGTGATGTTGTCTATGACACGTTTTCCTTAACTCCGGAATACAATGCTCGGTCTCGGGAGATAGGCCCCAGGGGTCTGCCCCTCGTACGACAAGTCGCTCGGCAAGGTCGTACTAGAGCGCGCACATCCATGTACTCTTACTGTGAATTGCCATTCGTAACCTGGGTGAGTGGATGGCTGGCGAAAAAACTTCACGTTAGGAATTGTCAGCAGAATTGGCAGCTGCGGTAAGTACGACCTGAGTTAATGTGTACAAACCAAGATACGTGAGCAAAAATGCCCTGCTTTAAGGTCTCCATGTGACAGAGGATTTAAGGTATTCATTCGCCGTACAGGCTCATACCGACTGTTTCTTCTGCCTCAGGAACACACCCTTACACGGCCTGGCGTATACCGGCTGGGACAAACCCCGAGCAAACCCCGAGCATGCCCCTGATCTGTCTGCAGTCAATTGACTGGCAAAGTCGGGTTGCAAAGGAATGCCGTTGAAAGGATCACTCGGGCGGTTAGGGGCGGCACGGGAGCGGTGGCCGTGGTAGTTTTGATACGTGGTTTGGAGAAACTTGACTCTATATGGTTGAGGACTTGGGGCGCATCCCGCTTGCAACCTTGTATGATAATGCCGGGAGAGGGCCGGAGCTTCGTTGCAGCGTGGGTTTGTACCCAATCACCTTCAGAGTTGTTAGACATGTGTTTGAACCCGCTGTGACATCCATTCATCAGAGTGTGAGTACAGGTACCAATGTAATGAACGCTTACTAACAAAGTGATCATATGAAGCCGACTCATGCGCAAGATGCCATGGGTGTCACAGGACAGAACCTGACAGAATGATGTACGGCCTGTCACGCGGACGCAAGCTTAGCTTGTTGCCTTTCCTGCCCGTCTGCATAAGGTATACATCCTATTGTCATAACGTGACCTTGGGCTTGCAGTGGAAGGGCGCTGATCGACTGCATATCTTTTCTTGCGTGCATGGTCCCTGCCTCTGGCGTATATCCCAGCATTTCCAAGGTAAGGCAAGCATGCCGGCTGGTCTTTGTGACCGCTGATGCCCCCGCCGATGCGGGCGCATGTGCTTAGCTGGGGATATTGTCCAACTGCTTGATGGGCGGGCGGATAATACCGCTGCCAGCAAGCCGTTCGCTGGCCGGACCGGCGGAGGCCTGGTTGGCGAGCCGCTTTCGTATGGTTTTACATTAGTCAACCTGCCGTAACATTCAGTCAGTCACAAAGGCCAATCTTCCTGATCGTGCAAAGGGAAAAATGCTGGAGTAGTCCGGACCAGTGAGACGCAGGGGACCTGTAAGGATTTCCGAAATTTGAATAATGATACGTCGACGGAGCCTGACGCTGCCTGACGGAGCCTGACGATAACGGACGATACACCATAGTTATGAGTTACTTCTACGCCATTTCATATTGAAATCGCCGCAATAAGTTTGTGTTTTGCTCTGGAGCTCTGCTACACTTGTTTCCGGTAAGGGGACTTTGCCTTAAGAGGCTGTGACAGGAGCTAGACCGCTTCAATTGGTTACACCACTTAAACAATAAATATAACTTCATGGAATTCTGGTAATGCTGTTTGCCTGTTTCCATAAGCTTGCTAGTGCATCCGTCGAAGCGACACTTGCGACGCTCGGTCGTCGAGGAAGCTGCAGAGCCGGGCATGCAGCTCTGCAAACCTACAAACCAAACCTAACTGTCACAATCATTAAGTTGAATAGTAACCCATCAACGAGCGTCCTTGCGCAAAGTTGCTGGTCACTGGTGGTGCAAATCGGCCGGAACTTCAGCACGCGTTTCCTTGAACTTCGGCAGCAGCAAAAACTCCTCGATTTCGTGCAACGGCAAGTTCCTTATTAGATAAAATAAACTGTCAAAAATGACGTAGCGGCATGTCGCTAATTTTGTAATGTTTGCCGACTCCCATTATGTCTGCGGTCCAGGTACTAAGAGTTGCGCGGGGTTGCGCCAGCGCGCGGGCCAGCCCGTGACCATGGAAGGCGACACAACCGCTCCGCCTCAGGTATGGGCGCGTGGCGATGCGGTCACGTCGAGGGAGTCGGGCAGGCCCCGTTCCACAGCCGTACCCGCGTAGCTAAGGAGACCTCGCGGACATATTACACGACATACAACGCCCGCGCGCATCGCCAACCGCAACATCGTGTCATTGCCACCTTGTCTAGGACGTAAGGTGTAGTGCTCAATCCCCCTCCCCTTCCCTTGGTGCTGTCACTTGTTCTCATTCCTCCCGACGCACGCAGCTGGCGCTCCCAGCCCTTCCGGACACAGTCAACCACGAAGCCCAGACTGCAGCGGACGCCCAAGCAGCCACGCGCCGTGACAGGGACGTGCAGCACAAGCAATACCAGCCCGCGGATGAGGACATCAGCGACCTCACGAGCCGAGTGGCCTCCACGGACCGGGACGCTGCGGCCGCAGCAGTGATGCGACTGTGGGAGCTGACGGTGCTAACCCGCCGCAACCGTGTCGCCAACCAGCTGGCGCTGGCGGCCCTGGGCGGCGCGGGGCTGATGGTGGACTACGCGGCGGCCCTTCTGGGGAAGCAGCCCTCCAGCGAAGACCAGGACGCGGCCAACATGGCCCTGCTGGTCAGTGCGTTGGCTTACTTGGACATGGACCTATACCACATCGACTATGTAGATATATCCCGCAGTAGCACGCTGCATCGGGAACGAAGGAGCACAATCCAGATGGCTGCGTTCAGGACCAGTCAGATCAGTGTCTATAGGAGGTTGGAGATGTGTGCAGGCAATATCACCCATGGGGGAAGGCTGCCAGGGGCCAAACATAAGGCAAGCGATAAGCGACTGGTCGAGAGAGGCCTGGGAAACCATCGAAAACTCCGACCTCGCCGTGCGCGCCGATATGCGAGGGGCGAGACAGCTCGCAGGGCGTCATTCAACAAGTGTGTGCTGTGGCGGGCAGGCGTCCTCGCGTCACCCAGCGCTGTGCGCCTACGTGGAGCTGTTGTGATGGTTCGGTGCCGCCCCCCCCGCACTGTGGCATCGCAGGTCTTGGAAAACCTGTCCATGAATGTGCAATTGCACCACGACCTGGCGCGCAATGCCGCTCTGCTGGGCTTTCTGATATCCACCATCGGCAAGCAGTGGCTGGCTTACGTGCGAATCAACGCGGCCAAGGTGAGATGGCACCTTATTGCCAGGCGACCGATATCGCACTGCCTGTTGTCCTGTCGTACCCAGCGCCGGTTTGTGGATTGTGGATCAAATGAATGAATGTGGATTGTGGTTTGGTTAAGAAACGGATATCTATTCATTATCACTCTGGACAAGCTGTACATCCGCATGCCCAACCTAGCTGTACGCCTCCAGTATCCGGGGTCACTTAAACACCGATACCAACGCCCTATCCCTAACTTCTCTTGACTGCACGTCCACAGATTTTGGTGAATATAACGTTCAGCGACCCGCAGCTGCAAGAGCTGGTGGCCCGGGCTGGTGGGACCGCAGTCGGGCTCGCCCTGCTCCGTGAGTCGGAGTCGGAGCTGGTGCGGCAAGGCGCCTGGCTGCTTAGCCACGTGACGGCGGGCCGGGGCTGCGCTGCTCGGGGGCAGCTGGCCGAACAGCTCGACGTGCTGGAGAGCCTGCGGGTACGTTGCGAGCGCGCCTCTGGCATTTTGCTTCCAACGTACGGTTTTGTCGTGTACGACGTGTGCGAACAGTCAGGCACACGTTTCAGTTTTGGCTTGAGCACAAACATACGCGTTTGTCATGCTGCAATAATCTTTGAGCACCGCGCGGCCTGTGTTTAACTTGCTTTGTTTCTTGTTTGCAGGCCCTCTTGACGGACAGCAAGGACCCGCCCACCAGGGCTCGCGTGTGTGAGGTGGTGTGCAACCTGGCACGCGGCGACGCGGGGCCGCACGCCAACCTGGCTCGCGCAGGGGTGGTGCCGGCGTTGCTGCCGCTGATCGACCCGCGCAGCGACGGCCGCCAGGACCCGGCGGTGGTCGCCCCCGCGCTCCTGGCCCTGGCGGCGCTGGCGGCTGGCGGTGACAAGGCTCTGCTCCACAGCTTCACGCAGGAGTGGAAACTCTCGTCCCACCTTGCCGGCATTCTCGACTACAGGTTAGCTATGGAACACCGCCCTGACGCGAATGTCAGGCTGGGTGCGGGCGCGTCACACGGGCCTCGCAGGTTGACTGTATTGCCAGGGAAAGGACTGGGCGTTGTAGTGGCGTCCCGGAATGAGAAAATTTTGTGTCATTTCTTTGTCGCATTTGGAAAACATCCCGGGTCATTGCACCATAACGGCGGCGTGTGGTGTGCCTTATTCCCGGGGTCCGCATCACGCTGTCGATCTGCAGCAACCTGGTGACGCGCGACTTCGACCTGTCGCGCGTGCTCATGGCCGCCCACGCGCTCATCTTCACACTGGGAACCTTCACGGCCCGGGCCGGGGCGACCTCGCCCGCAGAGCGCTGGCCAGAAAACATCAAGGAGCTGTTACAGGTGCGGGCACGGCGGGGGCTCCCGCGGACGCCTTCCACGGCGTATGCATCTGGGGAGGTCTGCTGCATTGCATGTGCCCGTATGCATCTTGCTGAGGTAGCCTTCCGCACATGCATCTCCTGGTGACACCGATAGGTGCCGTCCCTGGTGCCGTCCCAAACCTGCGTTGCTGTGAAGGAGTCCGGCTTCGTGTCCTTCCAGCAATGCCTCTCATCACTGGGTCTGGAGCAGCCCAAGTACGTGGCCGCCAGCCTGGGCAAGGACCTGGGCGGACCGCACTGCTTCGTGGCGAACACATCGCATCAGGTAAGGTCGCTGCCGTACTAGTCGTACCACACCTTCGCTGCTCCAATTATTTTTTGGCAATTAGTTATACATGGTGGGAGTTCTCCGCTGAGAGCCTTTCATCAAACCATGTGTGGCTTAACCCATCGACCTACGGACAGGAAAACCAAAAGGCTTCATCGAACAGGATTCACCTGAACAGGGGAGGATGCACGCAATCTGCATGGACATTACGCGCGGTCATGCTGGGGGGATGTGGGTCTCCGTCCTCGTGTAAAGACAGCCGCACTCCGCCGCATGACGCTCGCACCGGCGACCTGCTCACTGCATCTCAGGTCAACGTTGAGCTGCTGCCGGTGCTGAAGCATGACAACGCTCGCATGGTGGCCAACACCTGCGCACGGCTGTACCAAATCGCCGTTTGCTTGGTAAGTGTATATCACGGGCGACGATGCCGGTCGCTTGTTCGTAGGTGGCCCTACGATGCTACGAACCTGCAGATGGTTCGGAACGCGATGCCGTAGCTTCGCATCATTATCCCGAAGTCAGGCCTGTGCTTAATGGATACGGTAGTCGTGGGCGCCGATCCACGCTAGAGTCTCCGGTTATGGGCCGCATCACGGTGTGCCTTCTTGTGAGCTTTGTGGCCGCCTCCTCCCTGGCGGCTGCTCCCCACAGCACGACCACCCGGAGGGCCGTCAGGTGCTGGCCAACGGCTTCCTGGTGGTGGCGGTGCGGGACCTGCTGAGCTCGGAACACAGTGCGGTTCTGCAGGTACGTCACAGTACAGGTGGCGAACAAATGCGGGAGATTCAGGGCGGGGAAGCGTTATCGCAAAGGGCCCATCTAAGCGCTCTCCAGGACTTCCCATCGTCAGCCATACAGACGGTCTATGCGTCGTTTTGTAGAGACAGCCTAACGGTACGCGTCGTGAATAGGGCAAGTGCCGTGGGACATGGCTGAGACCGATAGGAGCTCTGGAGGGTGGCTGCTGTGCAACTAAACCGGGATCACGCGGCGGCTCCGGCATGCAAACGGCCTGATGTCGCAAGACGCTGCCCCTTATGCGCCAAATCCAGTGAGGCAACGACTCGCTGGTTTACAGCGGTTGTGCCGTACTCATTTTGCGTCATGCGGAAGCCTGCGCTCTAGACCCTGCGGATCCCCGTCCCTGCCGTTGCTGGGCCCGCCCGCGCTGTTCCTGTACAGGCTGCTCTGTCGCTGGTGAGTGCGCTGGCGGCCATCCCCGAGCTGGTGCCGCTGCTGGTGGACAAGGGCGTCATGGACCAGGTGCACGAACTGAGCGAGAAGGACGCTGGGCCGGCGGACACCGGCGCCGAGGGGCTTCCGGCCCTTACGCAGGCGATGCAGGAGGCGGCGATCGATAAGCCCAGTGCTGCAGGTCGCCGCAGCGGCGACCTCCTGATCAAGATGCTGGCGGAGAGGGTGCTGGTGACCATGTTTTTGGCCCAAGGTGGCCACCTTCGGGATGAGAGCAAAGTGCAGCTGGAGTAAAAGGCTCGCGGGCCTTGCTGGCGGTGGATGGACAGGATGGAGTAGCCCTTTTACTGAGTACCTCGAGAGGGTGATCACGAACATGCGTAGTGGTTAAGGACATGTGATTTATTAGGCATTAGAGTGGCGCCGCTCTTGAAAGTGTTTCGGACTGCGGCAAGCGCCGCAAGGCACTCGGTTTGCTGTGGCGCTCGATATTAAGACGCGATCCGGATTCGCACAGCACAGGTAGTGGTGCGACGTTTCTTTCATGATGGCACCCGGTGTGCACTCCTCGCTGTGCATTTGGGCCCATGTGGGTACCCGAGCACGCCTTGTGGCGATAAGTGGGCCGTGCTGCTTATTCACTCCGTGGAATGGTGTTGTGGAGAGCGGTTTTATGTGACGCGGCATGTGTCTCAGAATGATCGAGTGGCCAACATGAACATGCCCCGCAACTTGGACAAGCCAGGCGGCGCGAGATAAGGGGTTTGGCATGGCTGGCATGATGATTACCTCAAAGTACCCCACAGACTGACTCATGGCGGGCCGGTACAGGTACCAGCATCCGTTGTGTTTCCCCTTCGGCGTGCTTGGGGACAGCCCGTGTGCCCCTGTCCTTCTCTGTTCAGGGTCCATTTTCCCCACGTGACGGTAAACGGAGCCCAACAAGATGCATAGTTCGATTTCCCTGGCCAGAGCACTGTAAACATCCCCAAGACCCGGATAAGGCAAGACCCTGACACCGTTACCGCTACAGGTGTACCTTAACTTGCGAAGTTATCATATGGTCGAAGCCGGGTAGCCGGCACGGCTCGACTATCACGCTCTCATTCACTGACTATCAGCCTGACTCCCCAAAGCAAGCTGTGCAGGTCCGTGCTGAAAGAATTTCAAGCAAACTCATGATAACTTTGCAAGAAAGCTATACTGTCCTGTAGTTACCGGCTGCAAAGGAATGGTTCTGACTCAGGTTGAGCACTTGGTGCTGCTAACATATACACAGATCATCAGCATCTATGTTAACGATCGCATCCGAGATGCAGACAAATGAAGAAACGAACTGACCACAAAGTAACCGGTTCATGCTGCCGTACTAAGTTTGTCCGTACGAGAAGCAGGCGCTTGAGCTGGGCACGCACAATCCATTCCATGTAACGGCAATGCTATGTTAGTGTAGCTGCTTGCATTGTTTACTTTGTGATATTCTACCATTGCCTTCGAAGATTCGCTTGTTGCTGTAAGGAGGCGAGGCCTGTCTTCTTTATGTTAAACAACGCATGGTATCTATGTCCTAACAGTTCGTATCAAGAGCTGGTATCGACAGCTGCAAAGGTCCAGAGCGGAAGGACAAACATGCAATGTCCCAGAAGCCAAGGCCAATAACGAAAGCCAAGAAATTCGAGAAAAAGACAGACGTTCGGGACAGCCCTATTGAGGTATTAGTCTGCAGTTCAGCTGCGAGGCGTCGTCGTCATTCTTCATCGGACTTCCCTTGGGTGTGGCTGCAGGAAGCTGCAAATGAGGAATTGCAGCCCTGGAAAAATGTGTTCCGACCGTCATGTGCATTACCGCCCAAGGATAACAGTTTCACCCTCGATGTAAGCTAGCCATGTTCAGCCTGCTTGCGCAACCTCGGCTTTCCAATCGTGGGGTCTGCTTCGCAGGACGAGGGGCTCTCAGCTGCAGTGGAGGGCGCTTTATCCTCGTTCACGGTCTCAGACCCCAACGAGGAAGGCAATCCTCTCTGCTACGTCAGTCCTTCCTTCTTGTCAATGACCGGCTACAGCGAGGACGAATGCCTGGGGCGGAACTGCAAATTCCTTCAGGTGGGATTGACGCCCCGCGGCCAACCTCCCATGGTGCCTGGTACGCGGGGTAGTGCTCCACCTTGTTGGGGCGCGCGCCTGGCAGCAGGCTATCCTGCGTAACGCACCTCCTAAGGAGCCTGTAATCTGTGACGCGCCTCACAATCCCTTACCGTACGTGCACCACCGTACGGGCACCCCTCCAATGCATAAAGGAATGCCTGGATCCGTCGTGCGTGGCCAGCGAATCTGCCTCGTCCCTGTCCGCCCGGCGACAGGCGGGCAAGGTGGATCCCGGCACGCACGAGGCGCTCCACGCGGGCATCGCCGAGCGGCGCTTCACCACCGTGGAGGTGACCAACTATCGGAAGGACGGACGGCCTTTTCAGAACCTTCTCAGCTTGGTGCCCGTGTTCAACGGGGACGGTTCCTCGCTGCTTCACTTCGTGGGCGTGCAATGCGATCTGGACGAGCGGCGGCGCCGCGGCGAAACCGTGGACGAGACGTTCGTGTCCAAATGGGAGGAGCAACTCAAAAGCTGCCTGTCCGCCTTCGCAGTCGTTGACGTCAGTGGCGGGGTTGGCGGCTCGGGGGGCAGCAGCGGCGCGGCGGCCCAGCCCCAGTTCTCTAAGACCAGTGCAGCAGGCGCCGACCCGGCAGCAGCAGTAAGCTCCGGCGGAAGCTCATCGCCGTCCACTGCCGCTGTCTGCGCAGTCTCACCGGGCTTCACCACTCTGACCGGGTACCAACAGTCGGACGTCGTGGGCTGGAACCTGCTGTGCCTGTGCGGACCCGACTCGGCCGAGAAGGACATGAAGCGGCTCATCACCTCGCAGTGGTCCCACACCCCCGCGGCCGTAAAAATGTTGTGTTACAAGCGCGACGGCACGCCCTTCTGGGCGCTCGTGCTCAGCTACCCCCTGTCGGTCAGTGCGCACGCGGGCGGCGCGGCGCCCGGCGCTGCCGCCGCGGCCAGCCAGGCAGGACCCGGGGCGGGCCCCACGCCCGCGAGCCTCGCAGGCAGGACGGGGGCCACGAAGCCCGCATCGGGGCGGCTTGTGCAGGCGCAGGGCGCGCGGGCGGGCGGGCTGGGCCTTGGCTTGGGTCTCTTTGGGGCGATGAGTCCCACGGGCAACTCCGTGGGGGGACTGTTGAGTGCCCTGGCGGCGGGCGCAAACCACGGCACGGGGGTGTCGTCGGCCGCTGCACCCGGGGTGGTGCTCCCCGCGGCCCTGGCGGTCAAGTACTGCCTGTGCTGCGTCATCGACGTGACCGCGTTGCGCCTCAAGAAGGTGGTCGGGGGCAAGTACGTGCTGGGCAAGGTGATCGGCGCGGGGGCGTTTGGCCTGGTCCGCATCGGGAAGAACACCGCGACAGGTGAGCGCGTGTGCGTGTGTGTGCGTGCGTGTGGGGGCCAGCAACGTAGCAAGTCGTCGGTGTGGACAGGGAATACGTCGGGAGCGGGGATGCTATGCAAGGCATGGAAAAGCGATGGATGTGGGGACGTTTTGGAGTCAAGGCATTGCACCCTCTGGAGGATCGGGCCCGAGTGCGGTGCCGCGGCGGGAGCCATCGGCACCGCACTCGGGCCCGATCCTCCAGAGGATCCAGGGGGGCCAGGGTTCAAGGAGCTGACGTTAGAGGGTGCACTCACGGTACGTGGCGCGATGAAATGATCTGGCCCGCCGGCTTGCTGAGCCCTTGCTGGACACCCGGCTAGCCGCTGTCCAAGCTGCACCATCCTCCACCCAACCAGCCCCACACCGCAATCCGCAGCATGTCTTTCCTCCCAACCCATACCAGCGCCGTCCTCATCCGCACCCGTCGCTGCGCCTAGCCGCCTGCCGATGTTCCCATGCGCCGATCCCGATCCCGCACCTCCCCACACCCTCCCGCCCCCCCCCGGTTCGTTTCGGGTCGCTTTCAAAATATTTCAATTCAACCCTCCCGCGCAGACGAACTGGTGGCGGTCAAGGGCGTGGACGCCACCCGCTTTCGCAACATCACTGAGATAGACCAGATCCAGGAGGAGATGTCGGTGCTGTCCTCCCTGAAGCATCCCAACATCATCCGCCTCTTCGACGTGCACTTCCAATCCAACACTTTTTTCCTGGTCATGGAGTTCGCGGGCAACGGCTCGCTGGTGCACTTCATGCGCAGCCACGGTGACCCGGTCAGGCACGCGCTGGACGAGGCGACGGCCGCGAGGGTGTTCGTACAGATGATCTCGGCGCTCGACTACTGCCACCGGAGGTACGGCGCTGCCGGGCAATCGGGATACAGCGTTCCTTGTGGACAGTACACAGTAGAACCCTTTCACCACCCGAAGCGCCGGCGAAGACATCCGGCAGTTCCTGGGCTCGTGATACATTACACCATGGTGTTCGCGTGTGCAGCTTGGTACGCGTGTGCCACCCACACCCGCACGGGTCCTCTGCACGCCATGCCGGGGGGGCTCACGCTGAGGAGGAGTCCACGTAGATCATCCGTACCGCGCCGCGCGTCACGTTGCGGCACTGGCCTGCAGGCGCGTCATCCACCGCGATCTGAAGCCCGAGAACATCTTGATGGACGAGCACTACAACCTGAAGATTGCGGACTTTGGGCTCGCGGCGGTGGCGGCGCCGTTCAGCGGCGGGCTAACCTTGCAGGTGGGTGGGTTGGTGGGCGGGCGGGTCGCTGGAACGCGAGGTCCTTGGGCCCTACCCCCTAGGAGAAGATCGCCGACAGATCATGCGACGCGGGCGAGCATGTGCAGGCACGCCACACGTCGGCCGTGCCGCTGCCGCTCTGCACACGGCATGCAGCCCCAGCACGCGCCATTGGGGCAATGCGCGGCGCTGCGCGCTCACCGTGCATCCGTTCGACGTCGGGTGCCCAGCTCTGCCCGCGCTGTCCCTCACCCTCGTGCCCCGCGTGCACCGGCACACACCCCGCCCGCCCGCCCTCGGCTCCTCTCCGCACGGCTGCATCCCGCAGTGCGGGACGCCGGAGTTCACGGCGCCGGAGATAACGATTGGGCGCGAATATGACGGCGCCAGCGTGGATATCTGGAGCATGGGCGTGATCCTGTACGAGGCTCTCAGCGGGAATCTGCCGTTCAAGGGCACCACCCAGGCGGGGCTCTTCAAGGCAATCCAACGGTGAGGCCGGTATTGGGGCGGGGTGGGGCCTAACTCGCTGTCGGGGATGGCTGGCGCGCAGGCGCGGGTGCTGGGAACCTGTGCCCGGGCTCTTGAAGCGTGTGGACGCGGGTAGGAGGGACAGACACGTCCGCACTGCCACCGTCCCCGCACACTGCCTTTATTTTTACATCTTATAAAACGTACGCAACCTCCAAACCCGCACCCTCATGTCAAGAAAGACAGCGAAACCGCGAATGATTACCGAACCCGCCCCTCCCCCTGCCGCACTCGTGTGTGTGTCGCTTCGCTGCCGACCGCAGAGGGACCTTCGATCCGCTTCCCTCCCACATCAGCGCGGACTGCAAGGACCTGGTGCGGCGGATGCTGGTGGTGGACCCTCAGGCGCGCATCACCATGGACGAGATTCTGAGGCACCCCTGGGTCGCCAAGGCGGTCGCAAAGAACGGCGCGGACGGCCGGACGGGAGGCACAGCGCCGGCTGGCAGTCCCGCCAAGCCGGGCTCCGCGTCGGGCGGCTCGATGAGCGGGGGCGCAGGTGCGCGGCATCATGAGGGGCCCCGCGCACGGACGGACCCTGTCTCCCTGTGTGTCACTGGGGCGGCTGTGCGGTGCGGCCAGGGGGTGCGCTGCACTGCACCTGGCCGCACAGTGCAGTGCGCAGTGCGCAGCGGCCGGGTGCAGTGCAGCGCAGTGAGGTGAGGTGTGGTGCAGGAAGGAGCATGTGCTGCATGGGAAGGAGCATGTGCTGCATGGGCGTGCCACATGATGGCCTCTGGGTCCGCAGGTCGTGCGAGGCAGTCGGAGGGAGTGGAGCTGCAGCGCGAGAGTCCGCTCAGCCGCCCTGCGGGTCGCGGCCCTGGTGCGCCTGCCTCTTCCCGTTTCGTTGGTTACGTTAACCCGCGCTGAGTGACATGCCATCCTGCCCGACCGACTGACCGACCTCGGGCGCCCCTGACCTCCTTTTTGGGTGGTGCGCTGCAGACGCGGGGATGCTGCTGCGGATGCCGGCGAGCAGCAGCGACTCGGCGCTGGTCAGCGCGGACAGCGCGTTCCCTAGCCCCAGCGGCCCGGGCGGCGGCGGCGGCGGGGAGGACTTCCGGATCGGGACGGGGCTGCGGCGGGACGCCAGCGGCGCAGGCGGCGGCCACCCGCGCATCAGCGACGGGTCCGGGGCGCTGCGCGTCCCGCTGCCCGGCGCGCTGGCGTCGCCCCCTCGGACAGCCAACGGGTCGGGCCTCCCGACCTCGCCCTCAATGGGCGGCGGGGGGCCCGACCTGGGGGGCCCCACCTCCCCTGTGTCGCTGTCGGGGATGCCGGGCCCGGGGGACGGCATGCACGAGTCGGTGAAGCTGGTCTTGCCATCGCAAGCCAACCGCGGTAGGGCTGGCCACGAGCGCTGCACAGCACAGCGCAGCGTAAAATAAAGATGCGGTAGCGTAGCACCCGCACCCGGAGGGAGCGGAGATGCGGGATGGAGGTGGATCACCTGTGTCAGTTCGTTGTGGAGTCGGGCCCTTCGCCTGGCCTCCAGCGCGGCGTCCTGGCCGGGCGGTTACCCGCGCACCCCGCACACGTGTGTGCGCACGAATGCACCAGGAGGGATTGCGTTGCTGCTCGGCCGAAGCAAACCTGCTCGGGGTGCGGTCTGGACGGAAGCGGCGTCCTGTTCCCAATGCGTCATGCACACCGCCCCCGGGTCCATTACCCCTCAACCCTGTCAGCTGCTGCTCTTAAGCTGCTCCCGCGACCTCCCCAGACTGCCCAACCTGCCCAGCCGGCCCCACCGCGGCTGACAAAAGGTCAACGCCACACTCGTGCCTGGTCCCCGGCCCCCGCAGACGATCCCATCCTGGCGGCGCTCCTGCGGCACGCACACGTGGGGGCGGACATGGGCTCGCAGTCGACCTCGCCCTCTCGACTGGACGACGGCGACGAGGGCGACCTGCCCCTGCAGCGCAGCGCCCAGTCGTACTCCACCAACGTGCTCGGCGGCTCCAGCGCGGGCGGCGCGCGGCGCGATGCCGGCCCGGGCTCCCGCGGCGGCGTGAGCCGGAGCATCGGCGGCGCGCCGTCCATGGCCAGCGGGGGTGGGGCCCTGCACGGCCCGGCAGCGGCGAATGGAAAGGCGCGCGGAGGGGCGCTGCTTCCCACGCTGGGCGGCGCCGCGGGGGTGACGGGCAGCACTGCCGGCGGGAGCGTCCTGGAACGGTGGGTTGGCGGGGGCAGAAGGGCGGGCCACATGGCAGGGCAGTCGGACGGGGACCGAAGCAGGCCTGTTGTTGGGCTTGGACAGGGGAGTCGGCCGAGGTGCTGTCTGCTTGCCGGCATGAGGCGCAGCCCTTCAGGGCTGCGCTGCGGTCCCTCCCAAGCTCACATACCGGTAGTCCGAAGTCAGCGGCATGGGAGTGGGGACGACGGCGCGCGTGTGCCGCTGCGCCCAAAGCCGGTTAACAGGGGTTCGCGGGGATGTCCTGGCAGTGGGGGCGGCGGACACGGACTGGCCTGAGCTATACCCTAGAGCTGGGCACGGGGCCCCGGTTGTGCTCGCATGGACCTCAGCTGGTCAGCTCACTGCTGCCTCGACTCCGCGCTGGTTCGCTGGTCGGTCCCTGCCTAGTTCCCTCTCTGCCTGGATCCCGCCTGGAGCGTCTGTGTGTGGTGGGATGTGGTGGCACACGCTGGGAAACCTTCGCCGCGTGTGTATGGTATGCATCCACGGGCTGCAGTGCCCGACCACCGGCGCGCGCACGCTGCCGCGCGTCATGGAGGGTTACCTTGGGCTGCCGTCTTAGACCATGCCATGTATGCGCCCCGCCACCGCCACCGCCACCGCCCCCATGCCGCAGCCTGGGGAACCTCAGCCCCACTCACGGCTGTCGCGGGGAGCGGCACCAGCGGCAGCCCTTGCTCCCAATCTCTTACCCACTCACCAGGGGCGTTCAAATGTGAGAGGGCGACGCAAGCGGGCAGACTGTCCCCCATGTGGGATCTCAGCCAGGTTGGAGGGAACGCAGCTGCTTACCGGATGTGCGCACGTTCTCGCGCATGACACCTGTGGCGATGGACTGACGCTTTGCCTTTCGGCCCTCTGGGCCCCTTGTGTGCTTTGTCCGGGTGGTGCCGACGCAGGCGAATGCAGGACGCGACGCGCTTCCGGTCCCCGGCGCGGAATGGGCAGAACGGGCCTGGAGGCCGCGGCGCCGGCACCATAGGCGGCGGCCGGG
This sequence comes from Eudorina sp. 2006-703-Eu-15, assembly GCA_003117195.1. Lineage (NCBI taxonomy): Eukaryota > Viridiplantae > Chlorophyta > Chlorophyceae > Chlamydomonadales > Volvocaceae > Eudorina > Eudorina sp. 2006-703-Eu-15. The sequence goes on from BDSI01000040.1 coordinate 833,320, forward strand.
GGCAGGCGGTGGGGTCGCAGCAGCCTGGGTCGCCCGCCTCACCCATACCCTCGCCCCATGGCGTGAACGTGCACTCGGGGGCGGACGGCGGCGGCAGGCAGCTGCCGCCGATACAGGCGAGCCGGCAGCCCGGGAAAAAGGCTAGCTGGCTGACAAATTAGCACGAGCTTCGCTCTGGAAGCTTGGGCTGTGAGGACGGATTCCTCGAATCGCGGTGCGACGACGGCCGGGAACTGGCGAGGCCAAGGCGGCGCCGCGCCTTCCCGCTCCTCATGCATAGCGCCCCCGTGCGTGGCGTCACATTGCGACCCGCTTGACATCAATTTTGTGTCTGCACTTTCCCCTTGGAACCACACCCGGGACCGCATGCGACGGCGTGTCCCTTCCGTGCCGGTGTGACGACGTCCGCCTGCGGTTATCGGCTGCGGAAGGGCTGCCAAACTTGTCCTTGGAATCTTGTTACCAGGCGGTGGCGTCGTGGCAAGCCTGCCGCCGGCGCGCTGCTGCCATGATGCGCTCTTCACCGACGGACCTCGGGAGCGGCTCCTTTGATACTGCTACGTCTTTTTTGCGTACGTCTCTTTGAGTGAGCGCGCGATTCACCGTTTGACTTAACCCGAGCGTTGGCTGACATGCATCCAGCCGAGTTGTTCACTACTGGCCCGGCTGAGCTGACCATTGGCTGCGTGTGGACCATGGTAGAACGCACTGACACAAGGGTGTCTGTGTACAACACAAGCGAACCCTGAGGCCTAAAGAGAGCGGACATACGTGTGTGGCGGGGTGCATGTGGCTGATTATACGGCAGGGGGGATGGGACAGAAACCCGGGACCGGCGGCTTTCCAGAACCTGAACGCGGCTCCCACCGCGGCTGTGAGACGCACTGACCCTCGCAGGGTGTCGTGACAACACTTGAGTCGGCGGTACGGAACGTTGTTTGTCGTGAGCGTGTCCGGCTGCATTCTACAGCGCAGTGCGTCCTCGGGCGTCCCTGGCTTCGGGCCATTGCCCCGCCAGGTGCACACATTGTGTTTACCCGCGGAATAGACGTTGCGGCACATGGCGGCTGTTGATGCCAGGCGGGGTGGGGAGGGCGGGGCGCAGGGCGGCTGTGGCGGGGTGCTCCTCAATCACGAACGAGTTGACATGGTAATGGTGGGGGAGTGATGTGCGTGTTGCCCAGTGGGACTCTGGGAGACCGGAGCAGGCACCGCATCTATACATTGGTAGGCATGCGGTATGGGCCCAGGCCTTCAGATGGGCGCGGCATGCGGACCTGTTGCAGGTGCCATAGCTTGTGTGAAAGGAACCAGGGGATCACGAGCCAGGGAAATGCGGAGCACGGAAGTCGACGGCGCGCAACTGGCAGTCGACGGCTGGTCGACGATTCGCATGCAGCGCGCGTCGAGTGCGGACTACCCCTTACGTCAATGAAGATATCGAAACCGCAATAGTGCACCGAACCGACTCACCCCCACCCATTCATCCAGGAGCATCTGTTGCTGCGGTGTCGTGCGCTGCAGTTGCACCTGATGCATTCAGTGAGGTGTTCCCTGGTGTTCTTGTGAGGCCCAGACGACACACCGACTTCCCTCCCGGACGCATCGCGACTCCAACGCATCGGATGCCTCCTCCAGTCGTAGAAACACTGCAACGTTTAGGCGGTGGGTGCGGAGGTGTATATTGTAGGTCCCAGCTGGTCAGTGAGGGTCAGGAAGGGTATGGGGTCCAGGATCCTTGCCAGTTCCATTCCGTTCGGATGGTATCTGCACGCAGGCTGCAAAATATATTGAGTAACACTTCAATACAAGGCTTGGCCGTGCCCGGTCATGCTTTGATTTATGTCATCGGTACTGCCGGTCGGCAGTCGTATACGGCGTGTCGGCAAGACTACCTTGTGATGACCTTGCCGACTTGTGTGCGCGTGTGCAGCGCTGCTGCTGCTGGAATTATTTGCGCAGCGCTAATTTCCTCTGGCGTGTGTGATATCAACTTCACGTAAATTTCCATTGTCGCTGCTCCCAACATATTGTCCTACCACTTTAAGGAAAATATAAAGGTTTAGTCATGGCATACTCCGCGCCGCTAGCTCTTGGTCGCTACGCCCTGGCACAGTTCTGCGCAGGGTCGCTAAGCGGTCTCCAAGCAACGGCAGCATTTTCAGCGCGCTCCGGAGGCATCAGCAAGTATGAAGGAAGATGCTGAGACGGGCGTATTCCGCAAGCAATCAACTGTGTGATTGATGCATCCGCAGGCAACTGCTTTCCAGCCAAATCAACTGTGCGAGCGCATGGCGCACGTTCTGTTATGACATCAACTCGCGCACAAAGCCCCACTTGAATGTTGGGACAATCGGCCACGTCGACCACGGGAAGACCACTCTGACGGCTGCCATCACAAAGGTGCCTCCGTGCCAAATCGGGTGGCGTGCTCTTATCGGCGTGATCAGAGATATGGGTCGAGAGACGATGTCACTGATCGGTGGATTGGAGGCTTGCGGGTGGCGTGGGGGTAGCGCATAGGCAGCAATTGCCGTACCTGCGCCGGCGATCACGATATGGCCCACACGCTGCTGCCGTCTCCGTAATACCCTGCAGGTCCTTGCCGAAACCAACGGCTCCACAAAGGCCGTTTCGTATGACCAAATCGACAAGGTGCGCACGCGGCGGTCGATGAAGCAGTGCGACGCGTTCGCTGCCAAACATCATGCTAGCGCAAATACCACAGGCCGTGCTGTGAACGCGTTGTGATGAGCATCGCTCTTGCAATGTGCTGTATCACAGGCGCCAGAGGAGAAGGCTCGCGGTATCACCATCAACGCCACGCACGGTGAGGTCAGGTATACGGCATGTCGTTGAGATCAGGCACGCTGCTTGCGGCCCGGCGCTCGCTGTCATGGGGCCCCTGTGGTTCTGGATTGGGTGTCGTCTTGGATGCACAAGGTACCGGTACATGTGGAAGGAACCGCTTTTTGACTTCGCATCATTACTGCGACGCCGCGTACCCAACCTGCTTGACAGTTGAGTATCAAACTACGGAGCGCCACTACGCACACGTGGACTGCCCGGGGCATGCGGATTACGTCAAGAACATGATCACCGGAGCCGCGCAGGTGGGCTGACTTGGGCTCACACTCACCAGCGTGCACCAAGACGGTCGGAGCGCAGTCCCTGATGCGCCTTATCTTTCGCAATGCACCTCCCAGCCGTATAAAGTCATGGCTGCTTTGGGTCCCAAGCAAACTTACTGTGGCTGAGCCCTTACTTGACCGCCGCCTAGGGGTGACCTCACTGCTCCTACCGGAGTCCCTACTCCGTCGGCCTGCCCTTGCTGCGCCTTCCGGACGGCCTCTGGCTTGCTCCCCATCCGTCCGTCCGTCGGTCCGTTCGTCCGTCCGTACCCGCACAGATGGATGGCGCCATCCTGGTGGTCTCGGCTGCAGACGGCCCCATGCCGCAGACCCGGGAGCACATCCTGCTTGCCAAGCAGGTGCGGCAGGGAAGGAGGCAGGGAAGGAGGGACGGCGCGCTAACGTCAAGTTAGGTGACCGTAGCACCTCCCTAATCGGCTCGTGGGGTTGAATTGAAAAAAGAATTAAACAGGCCCGTGGGGTGCGCCTGTCTGCGGAGTAAGGAGGTTGCGTTGCGCATGGACAAAGGTAGAGCCGCGGCAGATGTACGGAGACTCTCGATGCTGGGCCTCTGTACTGTTACTGGAACGTTAGCACGACAACGTGCAGCTGCCGGCGGCCCCGCACTCCCGGGCCACCTCGGATGTGCTCCTCCGGGGTGTGTGAGGGGCTCCTAGAAAGCCTAACCACCTTTGGGCCCTCCTCCGACACTGAAAGTTCCACACTGACGGGGACCCAGGCCATCGGTGGCAAGACAGTAGGCACCTGGGTTCTGGGGCCCCGCGCACACCTCTTCGCACGACCCGATGGTCAACAGCGCAGACATGCAACATGCGTGGACAGTGCTCCCATGAAGTGCGCCCATGTACCGCGGTCCAAACGACAGCATCCAGCACTCCGACCACATGGGGCCCCGGCTTGGGCCACAAGCGGTGTCTCTGCCGCCGCAGCAACACACGGGTCGCCGCGCCTGCTGGATCGCAGGTGGGCGTGCCCCGCATCGTTGTGTTCCTCAACAAATGCGATGTGGTCGAGGACAAGGAGCTGCAGGTGGGCGTCTGACAGGGATACAGGGGCTAGGGGCCTGTCGGATATCGGCTGGTCCCGTGACGGCCAGCCGCAAGGCGTCTGCGCTGCGGCGTCCACGCGGCGCAAGCCCTGCGCGGTCTGCTGCGGTCGTGTGATGGCGATGCCAGAAAGCTCCAGGCGGGGTACTGCCCAGTAATATTACCTCTCCAGGAACCCATCCAGAGCGTCCTCCCAAGCTCGAGTGGAGGCTCCGAAGTGTGCGGTTCGATGCGCTTCCGCGGAATCAGGGGCGGCACGGCCGCAGTCCCTCATCTTGACGGGTGCACTCCGACTCGTGGTCCGATGTGTGCAGGAGCTCGTGGAGATGGAGGTCCGGGAGCTGCTGAATTTCTACAAGTAGGTCCCTCAGACAGGGGCACTGCGCACATGCTCATGACCACGGCTGGCTTGGCTCGTTGGCACCACGTTAGGCGCACTGCGCTTATCACGTCCGTCCGACGGAGGCGGGGATGAAGGGTGGGACTCACAGGGCGACTGAGACCGTTTCTCGGACCCGAAACGGCGCGAGAAGCGGTGCAGCATGCAAGGACGCGCACATCGCTGTGCGCATGGACGCTGGGCCGGTCCAGCCCCCTCTGCCTACCATTGTCCTGTGTGCCCCCTCTGCAGGTTCCCCGGTGACGAGATCCCGGTCATTCGCGGCTCGGCGCTGTGCGCGCTGAAGGGCGAGAAGCCCGACACCGTGGGAAAGAACGCCATCCTCAAGCTCATGGCGGTGAGGGCTCGTTGGAGTTGTGCGGACAGCTAGCGAGGGCGGCCCCCAAACTATTCCGCAACAGCTGTAGATGTCGAAATGTTAACGGACAAGCAGATGCTGTACGGTATCCGTATTTACGGTATAACCAGACAGTGCATCCATGCCCTTGGCTGGCCCCGATGCAGGCCGTGGATGAGTACGTCACCGTCCCCCAGCGGGCCACAGACAAGCCCTTCCAAATGCCCGTGGAGGATGTGTTCTCCATCGCGGGGCGCGGTACCGTCGTGACGGGGCGGGTGGAGCAAGGTGAGCCTATGCCATGTGGGGTGGAGGCGTGCTGCCCGCTGCTTGCTGCAACCTCCATGGAGGGACAGTCGCTGAGTGCCAGCAAATGCAGCACTGCCGGGTGCGTCTAAGCGCACGGCTGTTTAAAACTGTCAAGTTCGCCACGACCAGCGCGCATGGCATGCCAAAGCCAGTCCGGTCAGCAGTCGTTGTGTCTGTGTCCTTCGTTGTTCGACGGTGTCAACCCGCGCAAGTAAAGACTGAATACATTGCATGATGCTGGGTGCTCCAGACAAAACAGTTGCATCTACCGTATCACCGCCACTGCAACGAACTGCAACTGCACGTCCGGCGCGAGCCCCGCCGTTATCAGGCCCCGATGACGGCTGGGCACGTATCCTGCTGAAGTGTTAAGGTGCTACCGTGCATCGCGAGTCTGGGCGTACAGCTGTTTACTTGGCGGAGGCGTCCACCAGCTGCTGTCGGTGGACGGCACCACAGAATGGCCGTGCCGGCATCTATGCTCGACACCGTGCGCATGCCCCAGTTCCCAGCCGCCAACCGTGCAACCCCCCGTGGATGTGCAATTGCAACCCCTTCGCGCGTATGTAGGTGTCGTTAAGGCCGGCGAGGAGGTGGAGATCGTGGGCCTTCGCGACACCATCAAGAGCATCGTGACGGGCGTGGAGATGTTCAAGAAGAGCCTCAACCAGGTGTGTACACTTCGCACCTGCCGTGAAGTGTTTGTTTGAATGTTAGTGGTGTACGGTACCTATGGCGTGACCACCGAACACGACAGCTCGTTGGATCGCGGTCGGGTCCCACCGTGTCACGGTTAAAAAGAGCTTGAGAGCTCAAGGCTTGTGGTCTGAGTTGCATGTTGTCTTGAGTGGTAATTCCCTGTGGCCGAGATGTATCGACCCGAACCCGATTTTGCAATCCCGCAGGGCCAGGCGGGCGACAATGTGGGCCTCCTCATCCGCGGCATCAAGCGCGAGGACGTTTCGCGCGGCCAGGTGGTGTGCAAGGCCGGCAGCTTGAAGACGTACAAGGTACGGCAGGGCAGATGGGACTAGTGAGATGGCATGGCCGTTATATAACCCCTCCCTCTCGTTGCCGTTGTATCCCGTGACCCGCGACTCTGTGCATGGGTCATCTCCCATGCAAATTACTACGCACGGAAATCGCGGAGCACGAGAACTTGAGGCACACAAGGAACAACGCGGACGCATGCGTCAAAATATCGCTAAAACGGCAGTTCATGACCGGCTCTCCTTGCCAGCATCAGCTCTTGTCCCTAACCGTAACCGTTACAAGGTGGTCCATGGTCCCTACCGGGCGTTTTAAGGGGCCCAGATAGCTCGTAGGCGCCTCATTAACCCCTACCAAGGACTGTGCACCCATCCTCCATCACCCGGGGGGAGTCATGCAGCATCAGGTTGCAAGCGCGCCATGATTACCTCTCTTGGAAACCGCGTCAGACCCGCCGAATCAATTGGCAGGGAGGGGGCCGGGATTGAACAGCTCTTGTCCCTCATGTGTACGTAGCGGTTCGAGGCGGAGGTGTACGCGCTGACCAAGGAGGAGGGCGGCCGGCACACGCCCTTCACCAGCAAATACAAGCCGCAGTTCTTCATTCGCACCGCCGACGTCTCCGGTGAGTGCGAAGCCACGCGGTGCTCGACGGAGTCCAACTCCGGGGTGCCTTTGTTGCGCTACCGCCCTCTCTCAATGGTGCCCGACTGGGCTTCTCTGCGTGTTTGAGTGATGTGCCGGCCGGCCGCCCTGGTTCTCCTTCATGTTGCGCAATGTTGTGATGCGGCTGCTCTGTCAGCGGGTGTTTTCCTGATATGCACCGATGACCCCGTGTTGAATACGCTGACTATCCGAGGTTATGCTGAGGAAATGGCGGCTGGATGAGTGTGGTCGGTGTTGCAACTCAGGGATGAGATTCCTAAACCTAATGCCTAATGCGGTCCCTAACGTGTGTTGTGTCTGTGGCTTCAACAGGTCAAATCTCGCTAGCCGAGGGCACCGCCATGGTCATGCCCGGAGATAACTTCCGAGCGACGGTCGAGCTTTCGGCACCAGCAGCGCTGGAGGTAAGCGTCATGTCATGGTTGTACGACGTCCGCCGTGGTTACTGTACAGACGGCTTTGGCAAAGTTCTGTCTTGCTTATAACATGAGTCCCGCCTGTGCTGTCATTGGCTGCAGGTGGGGTTGCGGTTTGCCATCCGCGACTCGGGCAAGACTGTGGGTGCCGGGGTTGTGACTAAGGTCGTTGCATGACGCTGAGGATGTCTTAAGTATGGTAGCGTCGTGCTGTACAAGATTGCTGTGTGGCGAAAACAGGAGTCAAAAAGTTGATAATTGGGCATGGCGGATGATCGTATGATCAGGTACACTCTGTACGCCGTGTTTCTGAAGGTCACGATCAGAGTAATCACGCGTGTTCAGTTATCAGTTATATCCAGTTTTTGGACGCTCTTGATCGTGTGCACAGCTTTCAGCATTTGGATCTCATGAGTAGGAATTCCCTAACAACTTTTTGGTCGTTATGACCGCGCCATGCATGAAATACGATTGATGTGAGGGGGTAGCCAACATCACTTCCGTGAATATTTCATATGGTTACCCAGCACAGTCACCAGATTGTTTACGCGTCACCAAATGTTAAGTCACGTCATATAAGTTCACTTCACATGCTTCAGCCTACAACATTTAGTGAAAACTGAACGACAGTGCGCTGCATTCCTAAACGACAGTGCACAAGTCCACCTGCGAGCCGTCTGCCAGCGCTACGTGTCGCGTTACAGGTGCACTAGTCAAGCACTGTCGTGTCCAGCCCTATACTCCTGCATTCAGGCTGTTGTCACGAGCCTGGCACATATTCGCCACATCGCACTATGTTCACTTTCCCGTTCGTGCTATGCTCCCGGCTCATTCGAGCTTCTTGACGGTCTCCCAAGTGAAGTCCGGATCGTCACGGCCGAAGTGCCCGTAGGCGGCGGTCTTCTGGTACCGCTTGTTGCCGCCGCGCTTGAGGTCCAGGTGCTTGCCAATGAGGCCTGTTAAGGTGAATAGATGAACATGCACATCTCAGCACAAGTATGACAGCACTTTCTCACAAGCTCGATAACACTAATGCGGTATACCACCTCAATCATCACCCTGTCAGACAAGTTCGGTTGGCCAGCGGTTACATCATCAGGCTTGAACAGACACCGCCCGATCACATAAACAGCTTCCCGAATTGCTGCAGGCGTACCGGGGCGGAAGTCGAAGTGCTTGCGGATCAGTGCGAGGATGTCAGCGTCCGGCATCGTGCCCGTGCCGAAGGTGTCCACGAAGACCGACAGCGGCTCAGCCACAGCGATCGAGTACGACACCTGCACCAGGCACCTGCAATGGGCAAGGCGGCATTCATGGATTCAGTTGCATGCTTCAGGCGGATTTAGTTGCATGCTTCAGGCCCTGAAGGATGGAGGTTGCTAGATCGGCATGCAAGTTATTGCTATAATCCTTCATGCTTAACTGAGTATAATGAAAGGGAGTGCTAGAAATCCTGCAAAGACACACCTGCGGGCCAGGCCGGAGGCGACGACCGACTTGGCGGCCTGGCGCGCGATGTAGGCACCCGAGCGATCCACCTTGGTCGGGTCCTTGCCCGAGAAGGCGCCACCACCGTGCGCCCCCCAGCCACCGTAGGTGTCGATGATGATCTTGCGGCCAGTGAGACCGGCATCTCCGTGTGGCCCGCCAATGACGAAGCGGCCAGACGGGTTCAGGTGGAAGATGGTCTTATCGTCCAGGTACTTCGCCGGCACAACAGGCTTGATGACGTGCTCCATCAGGTCGCTGCGGATCTGCTCGTTGGTGACGTCCGGGTTGTGCTGGGTGGAGATCAGGATGGTGTGCACGCGCACTGGCACCATGGCACCACCCTCACGCTTGTACTCCACGGTGACCTGAGTGCGAACAGGGGAACAAAGGAGCAAACGAACAGTATTACGTGAGAATGTTGTTCATTGCCAGGCCATGGACGATTGCCAGGCCATGGACGCAAACACTCCCGGAATTCGATGATGAAGTCAGCTCAAGTTTATCAGGCGAACGACGTGAGGTTGATTACCTGGGTCTTGCCATCAGGGCGGAGCCACGGGCAGACGCCGTTCTTGCGGACCTCAGTGAGCTTGTGGCCCAGCTGGGTGGCAAGCACGTGGGTGAGCGGCATCAGCTCGGGGGTCTCGTCCGTCGCATACCCGAACATGTGGCCCTGGTCACCAGCGCCAATCTCCTCGAGCGACTTCGTGCCCATGCCATGCACGCCCTGACCGATATCGGGCGACTGCTCCTCAATGTGCACCAGCACCTGTGGCGATGCGCATCGACTGTTAATGAAACCGCTGAAGGGACCGTGCGTGTTGCCGGCAGCAAACAAACGCTTGCCTTGCACTTGTCAGCATCCAGGCCCACATCCTCCGAAGTGAAGCCAATCTCCTTGCAAACGCGGCGAACGATGGCCTCGTAGTCCACCTTGGCCTTGGTGGTGATCTCACCGAACACCATCACCATGCCGGTCTTGCAGCATGTTTCGCATGCAACCTGCGAGACCGTACATCATTGAATATCTCGCCCAACATCCATACAGATAGCAGCGAATTGTACCTTGGAGTCCGGGTCCTGCTCCAGGCAAGCGTCAAGCACTGCATCGGAGACCTGCGCCGCATCGCAGAATAATTTGGTATTGACAGGCTGATACGATAGAATGTACTAAATTCAACAATATCAAGGGCCGACTATTCTCTGTAGATGCAAGTCAATCGCCATGCTAAAGAGCCAGGCCGCCGCCAGGCCGAAAACCTGCCTGATCGCAAATCTTATCAGGATGCCCCTCATTCACCGACTCCGACGTAAAGAGAAATGTTTCCAGCGCAGTCATCCTGCAACAGAGGTGCAATAGTAAGCTTCTAGTCGTTTTCACAAAATTATTCTAGATCGTGCTCACTTGCTCTGGGGACCAGACCCACGAAAGCACTAGGCCCTTCCAAAGAGGACATTACGTTTGGTCGCACCACGGTTAAATTGGCCGCCGAAAAAGACCTGTCGTACGGTACCATCGCGAATTGACACAAGAAAGGGCGAGAACCTTCACCCACCACGTACTTTTGCCCTCATAAGCGCGGGGTGTGCAGTCGTTAGTTCAAGCACAAGTTACCCATTTCCAATACTACATTGATAATCAGCGATTGTCTACTACCTATCAACTTATCATAAAAATGAACTCGTTCCGCAGCTCCGCGCTCACTGGGCAGGTCGTCGGCAAGCCGGCCCCGGCCATGAAGGCTAGTCGGCTCGGCGGTCGTCGTCGCGCTCTGGCGGTGTGCGTCCGGGCCGAGAAGGTACTTCGTTTGAGATCGTCATGGATGAGGCTTGAGCCGTGAGCCCTGGACGCCAATGTCGCCTGAATTTTTTTCATTCAGGTGGTTGGCATTGATCTGGGCACCACTAACTCGGCGGTTGCCGCGATGGAGGGCGGCAAGCCGACGATTATCACCAACGCTGAAGGTGGCCGTACCACCCCGTCCGTCGTGGCGTTCACTAAGACGGGCGACCGGCTTGTCGGCCAGGTACTGTTCGAAGTTGCTTTTGTAGATTATTATTGTCACCCGGTGGAGTGGCGTCGCCGGCACCGACCAAAAGGGTGCTGAATTCCACGACGGCAGCATAGGCAATCCTGGAGATTGAATTAACTTGTATGAAGTTTTGGTGTTGAGTCAAAATGGGCACTATATTACAGTTTCGCTGGTCAGGCCCACGGGTCCGCTATGCGTCTGTGTGCGCTTGCCTCCAGCCTTATCAAAGCATTCCTCAATGGCACTGTTTGACCTTTCGCCATAATGTGGCGGAGTATTGCGGCATGGCCACCACAAATTGAGGCGATTCATGTCGATTCATGTCCATTATCATCCTCCCCACTTGCGCGGTGGCCCCTCAGATTGCGAAGCGCCAAGCGGTGGTGAACCCGGAGAACACCTTCTTCTCCGTGAAGCGTTTCATCGGCCGCCGCATGTCGGAGGTCGGTCAGGAGGCCAAGCAGGTCCCGTACCAGGTGAGCATGCAGGAAATTTGCGCGGGTACGGACTAGCAATACGCATTTTCATGCCAGCAACTGGGGCAGTTGAAGATGCTGCGGAGTCTTGCTGTGGGGGGTGAATTTGGATGCAAGGTATACCTGCATGTATGACGGGTTTGTCCTGCTTTCAACAGGTTATTGAGGACGGTGGCAACGTGAAGATCAAGTCCGCAAATGCTGGCAAGGACTTCGCTCCTGAGGAGATTTCTGCTCAGGTGCTCCGCAAGCTGACCTCCGACGCTGCCAAGTTCCTGAACGACAAGGTAGGACATGGGGTCCTGATGCTGTGGAATTACGTCATTGCAACTGGAGCGGCTTAACGACTCAGTGCCCATGTTGATTCACTAACGTGCAGGTTGAGAAGGCCGTTATTACCGTCCCTGCCTACTTTAACGACTCCCAGCGCCAAGCGACTAAGGATGCCGGCAAGATTGCTGGTCTGGAGGTAAGTCCATGTTCGGTATGCACCCGTGAACAGGGCGTACCCCCCTCCACTCCCCATGTAGTCCGGAAATCTGCAAGCCTGACGACTAATGAGACGCGCAGAAGGCCCATCTAGTACATAAACATGCGGCGGCATCTCCGCTGGATGGGGAACTGTTAACATCCCGCGTGGTCTGGTCCCGTCAGGTGCTCCGCATCATCAACGAGCCGACCGCCGCCTCTCTGGCGTACGGCTTCGACAAGAAGGCCAACGAGACCATCCTGGTGTTTGACCTGGGCGGTGGCACTTTCGATGTGTCGGTCCTGGAGGTGGGCGATGGCGTGTTCGAGGTGCTGTCCACCAGCGGTGACACCCACCTGGGTGGCGACGACTTCGACAAGCGCATTGTCGACTACCTGGCGGACGACTTCCAGCGCGCGGAGGGCATTGACCTGCGCAAGGACCGCCAGGCGCTGCAGGTAGGCTGTGTAAGGATATGTAGCAGAAATGGACATGTGTATGTACCGGAAGAGGGTCAATCTGTGGTATGCATGAGCTAATACCTGGCCCCTCACATAATTCTTTGCAGCGCCTGACTGAGGCCGCGGAGAAGGCCAAGATTGAGCTCAGCTCGCTGACTCAGACAAGCATCAACCTGCCCTTCATCACCGCCACCGCGGACGGCCCCAAGCACATCGACACCACCCTCTCGCGCGCCAAGTTCGAGGAGATGTGCAGCGACCTGCTGGAGCGGTGCAAGGTGCCCGTGCAGCAGGCCCTGCGCGACGCCAAGCTGAGCATCAACGACATCCAGGAGGTCATCCTGGTCGGCGGCTCCACCCGCATCCCCGCTGTGCAGGACATTGTTCGCAAGCTGACCGGCGGCAAGGACCCCAACGTGTCGGTGAACCCGGACGAGGTGGTGGCCCTGGGCGCTGCTGTGCAGGTGAGAGCGTCCTGGGATTGCGTGGATGGATGGCATGTTTGTTTGTGTCAGGGCAAGGGGTCGCGGAGCACCGCTCACCTAATAGTGTTGTGCGTCTCCGTCGTTGCTATTTCTGTCTTTGTATGTTGACGGTTGTATTGCGGAGCACTAATTTGGTATCGTTTCCCTCCCGGAATATAGGCCGGTGTGCTGGCTGGTGAGGTCAGCGACATCGTGCTACTGGACGTGACGCCGCTGTCTCTGGGTCTGGAGACCCTGGGTGGCGTCATGACAAAGCTCATCCCGCGCAACACGACTCTGCCGACCAGCAAGTCGGAGGTGTTCTCCACGGCGGCGGACGGCCAGACCAGTGTGGAGATCAACGTGTTGCAGGTGGGCGGGTCCGAGCCAGCGGTTGGTCTATGATTTCTAGTGGCAGTATGATGCACGGATTGGTGTCCTTGACAGGGTTGATGTTGAGATATTGTGCGACAGGTGCAGCACTTAAGTGCCTGGGGGTACTTGTGGGCTGACGTGACTGTGGTACTTTAAATATGTGTAGGTGATGCTCACCGACTGATGGGTTCTATATCCCTGCCTGTCCGTGTAGGGTGAGCGCGAGTTTGCCCGCGACAACAAGAGCCTGGGCACCTTCCGCCTCGACGGCATCCCGCCGGCGCCTCGCGGTGTGCCGCAAATCGAGGTCAAGTTCGACATTGACGCGAACGGCATCCTGTCGGTGACGGCCACGGACAAGGGCACCGGCAAGAAGCAGGACATCCGCATCACTGGCGCCTCGACCCTCGACAAGACGGACGTTGAGAAAATGGTGAAGGAGGCGGAGAAGTTCGCGGCTGAGGACAAGAAGCGCCGCGAGAGCGTCGAGACCAAGAACCAGGCCGAGACCATGGTCTACCAGACGGAGAAGCAGCTGAAGGAGTTCGAGGGCAAGGTAGGAAGAATGCGTGCACAGATTGATATTGCGCAATGAAGGGTTCCCTGAAGGTCCTGCGGAAAGCCATGACGCGCTGCGTCTGAAGGGTTCAAGGATCTGCGACTCGGGTCATGGTAATTACATGATTGCTGAGTACTACGGCTGTGACTGGACAACTGCAGGTGCCGGCTGACATCAAGGCCAAGGTTGAGTCGAAGCTGGGCGACCTCAAGTCCAGCTTGCCGTCGGAGGACGCCGAGGCGATTAAGGCGGCCATGAACGCGCTGCAGCAGGAGGTGATGGCCATGGGCCAAGCCATGTACAGCCAGGCGGGGGCACAGCCAGGCGCGGGGGCGCAGCCAGGCGCTGGCGGGCCGCAGCCGGGCACCGGGAAGCCGGACGACGTCATTGACGCTGAGTTCACGGACAAGCAGTAAAACTGTGGAGCGGACTTCGCTCAGCGGGTGGTGCTGATATACCTGTGAAGGATGTCTGCATGTGGCAGTTGTAGGATTAGACAAAATATTTTATATAGCATCGCTCGAACGAACGAATGAGAAACTAGGATATAGTTGAGAGGACAGGAGAGGACGTGCTGGCGGTGGAGGAGGACACCGGGTTGAGGGTCACTGGTTGAGGGTCGCTGCCCTTGTTGGTGGTGGGTGGAAAGATCCGTTTGTGGTGTTTGCGTGAGTTGTACGGGACTCTGCTATGACGACTGCTGCTGCGTGGTGGCGGTGAGTGGAGCGATAACCCAGTGATGGGTTGGACCTATCCTTTACATCTCGTACAGGGGTAATGACCTTCGTCTTTCTGCTCGAGTTCGGTGGAGGCGGATACAAGCGTCGACCGATATGTAAATGTGATATTGGCTGGTTGTGCTGCCGTGTTACGTCACATGGAAGGAAAGGATCGTGCCTTACGAAACAAGGGAGCGATGCTGATGGCATCGATATTCCCGCAAGTGACCAGAGTTGCGCTTCCTCAGCGAGCAGCCCAATCAGTACTCCTGATCGTTGGAACTTGGCCATCCAATAGAGCTTAGCCATCGGCTGGTTGATAGTCTGGATTACACCACGTACAACGGCCTCTTGACCGGGTGATGCGCTTAGAGTTGCAGTGATGGTACCTCTTCCGGGCAGCACCTATGCGCCGGCAGAATGCCTTTCATCCGCGCTCCTTTGCAATTTCAGACCCGGAGCCTGTTTCGTATGGGTATAAGCTGTACATACGACTGATATTCAATCATTTCAAGGCACAACTTACGGGGCGCTACCTGCCATTTCCCAAAACTACAGCTTGACGCTACAGGACGGCCTTCCAAACATGCTTCTGTGCTATTCCCCCAAGCGGCACCTAACTCCCGTGAGTCAGAGCCGCCGCCTTCCTGGCCGCCACAATCCTTGTGCCGCAGCCAACGTCCGGGTCCAAACGTCGTCGTGCACGGCTGTGGCCATAGAGGCTGCCACAGCCATGGATGCAATGTTGACGCCCTCAGCTCATTCACACCTGTTCACACAGGCTTGAGCCCTCCGACCAGTAGCCCGCATCGCAACACCCTCACCCCATGTGGCCTTCCGACAAGTGACCTGCGTCACAGTGCAAGGCTTTTTACCAGTGGCCTCAATATCCCATCACGGCCACCCCATGACGCTTAGTGCTCGCCAGAGAAAATCGGGATGCGCAGCGCAGCATCGCGAGGTCCGGCCCCGCAGGTCGGGGCCTTGGTCGTCGGGTGCGGCTTCGGGTGTTTGTCGTAGGAGCGTTGCGGAATTTTCCCGAGGATGTGGCACGAAGCTGTTTGCTCTCCTGGTGAAATGGGGATATCCTGTTCGTATGGTTTGTGGTGTTGTGGTGTGTCGGGGTGCCTGGCGTACGCTATCTGGGTCGCAGTTGTCCGCTGGGCTCCGAACCTTAAATCCTGCCTCAAATAGCCTTCTGCCTTCGCACGCGTAGACCTGCCTGCTTCTGTTGCTGATCTCTAATCCATCCGTCCTTTTGCCTGTTCTGAGAAGTTGCGGCCTGCTTCCCACAACCGGGTGACCCTGGGGCAGTGGGGCATTTAGACTCACATTTGCTCCCCCCGCACTCTATTGCCGTCGTCTCCGGAAGCCGGCTAGACAGTCCGCCATCGGTCAGATTGCAGCCAAGCACAAAGTTTCAATACAGCAGGCCGTTGTAGGCGCACGGCCAACAGTAATTGTTGCATGCTTTTGTCCCAGGATCATCCAATAATGTGGCTTGGGTGTACGTTGAGACCCTATCTCTGAGGGCTTGCGCCGCACGCCTGCCAAGGGTTTCCAAATCGATACGCCCAACTCCAAGCGACGGGATGATCCCTGATGATCCTCATGAGGAATTGATAATCCTGAGACAGCTACCGTATATACGGTGTGAGCTGTTGACGGTTTTGTGTAAGCTTTGTACGATCCAGACGAGCCAAGAGGTTCATGAGTCTCCGAACTGGAGACAAATCTTCTCAAGAAAGAGTATTAATCGTCAATGTACTGCTAGTTGACCTTCAAGTTTAACTGTCGTACAAACTGCCGGGTAGTTGAAAGTTAATGTGACATAGAACAGAGCTCTGGTACAGCACTTCTGCAAATTCGTTAGCCTTAGGAAAGCCGCCAAGCTTTTAGCATGTTGCCCTATCTATACCACCAATTTACCTTGTCATTAAACTTGAACATAGCAATAGCGCCCGGCGGTCAAGTAGCATTACAGAGAGCTTTGCATTGGAATTCATAAGAGCTGTTTCATGAACGCTCTTGCTGAATCGTGATAATTCGGCCTGCTCTTACAATTTGGATAAACTCCAGCACTTGCAAATGGTTTGGTGCTCTCAGTGCCAAGCGGAGGTGGAAATAGAGGCTGATGAGGCGAATGGATTCAGCTGTTGCGTACAGGCAAGGTTCAAACGGTGGCCTTCAAGCCCACGGCGTAAAGCGAGTTTCATGACATCGTTACCGTAAACGCAGTGTGGCCGAGTTGTTGAGGACACAGCCTTCAGCAGCGATGTTATGTTTTCCAAGGGAGCCGATGGCGGGGGCGAGCTCGTCGGGCAAATGGTGGGCGCCAACGGTGATGCCCACGGAATGGCTCGCTACGCCGGCGGTCGGATGTGGGCAAGCGGGGTAAGATGCGCCGCGCGCCTGTTACGGGCCATGTTCCGCACGGGTCGGCAAGGCTTCGTCCAACGACCCTTGTTGTTGCCGCGTCGCCCACCGCCATTCACAGGGCGGCCACGAAGCATCGGTCTCTCGCGGCCGCCATGAGATTGTTGCGCTGGTGGAGGCCCTCCGCATCAGCCCCTCTTCAGAGGCCATTGAGGCGGCCCACCGGCTGTACCGCTTGGCCCTTCAGCGGGGCTTCACCAAGGGACGCCGCGTGAACCAGGTAGACAGCTGCGGAACGGTCAGTGTCCGTCTCAACACATTGAACTGTATGATGGTGCCAATCAGGGTCTCTGGATGAGAGTTATGCAGTCCGCCCGGAGGATTGTGGCAACTGGTTTCTTCTCAGATATGTCCTTGCAACGGAATATTTCGTTGGAGCACAGCCAGCCTATGGAACGGAAGAGTAAATGCCCAGCCCGAAGAGATCAGTTGCGGCGTCCGTTTGCAGTTGGGTCTTCAGGAATAACCACTGACAGACGTTCCATTACCATATTGCTGTGGACTTGGTTGCGGTGTGGCTGCAGGTGGCGGCTGTGTGCCTGTACATTTTCTGTCGATTAGAGCGCCGCCCCTACATGCTGATTGACTTCTCCGATCAGCTTTCCGTCAATGTCTATGCCCTAGGTAAGCGTCCGCAGTTGCCGGACTTGCCGTTGGAAGGGGTAGACTTTCCTTCATGCAGTCCTAACGCCGTCGTAAGGCCGTCGGTTTGGAGCACTGAATCGTGGGCCGTTATATCACCCCATACCTGATGGCCCCATCACTCGGCGTTCGGGCTCTTACTATGGCCGTACAGGCGTTCGGAAAGACCGGGCGCGTGGTCTGGCGACAAAGGGCATGGTGGCATCCTTGTGGAGGGTTGGTTGTATTTGTTAACGACTGAACACGGACGTTTGCGCGAGCAGCTGTCTGACGGTCCATGCCGAATGCGGTCTGACCTGGCAGTGCGGGTCCCTCTTTGTGTCCCACCTGCCTGCCTGCCAGGCGCCGTGTTCCTCAACATGCTGCGGCTGCTCCGCCTGGACGAGCACGCCACGTTCACGAAACCCATCGACCCCAGTTTGTTCATGAATCGGTTCGTGGACCGATTGAGGCTGCCCACACAGGAGCTGAAGACGGTGAGGTGGCGGTCCGACGGAGTGGGATCGGGGTCTTTTTGCGGGGATCACGGCGCTGTGGATCTTTGCGTTCGGCTCGACGGCGCTGGGGCACTTGGTCTCAGAGGACGATACCGTGATAGTGCGATCTGGGCACTGCTTGCATGGCCACCGTGCAGGTCAACACCGCACAATGCACTTGGGACGATATCCCTGGGCCTGGGACTGACGTGCATTTGTAAATCTGTTCATGATTTAGGGGTTCTTATTTGCCGCTGCAGAAAGGGGGCTTAGGCTGGCGTAGGTGCCCTGCATCGAGACGCAGCCGAGGTGCTGCACTGACAATCGCCACGGACGTGTCACTGTCCTGTCTTGTACCGGATGCACCAGCCCCAGCTCCTGAATCTGTGTCGTGATCCCATACCAGAAAATCGGCAACACAGCCACGCGGTTGGTCCAGTCTATGAAGCGGGACTGGATGCTCACGGGGCGGCGGCCCAACGGCATCTGCGGGGCGGCGCTCTTCCTGGCCGCCCACATACACGGGGTCGAGAAGACGAAAATGGTCGGTGCCGCGACGGGCCTGCCCCTGCGCGCCTGGCGTCTGTCCTGGTCCGGGCTTGGGTGGGCGCGAGGCCCGACCGTGGCAGATGGCCAGAGCAGCCGCAGACGCATGATTGACAAGGTTTCTGGGACTCCATGTTTATGGACCGCATCTCCGTCTAGCGCCGTAGCGCTGCAAGCAGCAATGTCGCGTCGCAACAAGGACACACGCATGGTTTCTCGCTGCGTGCACCCTCCCACCCACCCACCCACCCACATGGCAATACCCGCGGCTGTTCTCGACATCCGCGTGCTGCGTCTCGCGGCTGTACGCGCATCCGCTCCCGCTTCTGCCCTTACCTCCGCCTGTGCTCGTGGGTTGCGCGCAGGACATCATCTCGGTCGTCCACGTGGGGTGGAGCACCGTGGAGCGGCGAGTGTTGGAGCTGGCGGAGACGGGGGGTGCGGAACTGACGTTAAAGGAGATTGAGGATCGGGACAAAGCCTCGGAGCTGGAGCGGGTGAGGGGTCTGGGGAGGGGCAGATTAGGCCGGGAGCTGGTAAGAGCTCATTGGGGCGGGGGTTTGTGCGTCGCTCATGTGCGATTGGCCACCCGTCGAGCGTGTCGGACGTCGTCTGTTGGACGAATGGGATGTGGAGGACAAGATGGATAGAGTAGAAGTTTGCGCCCTGGGCTCGCAGCATGGCCTTGCTTCTCCGATGGTGCGTGTCGATGGCACGAAGGATGTCGTGTGCCGATCGACGGACATCTTGCGTACAGGCGTGCCTACGAATCCAGGCTCTCACTTGGTCCACCCCGCCGAATGCCAACCCTGCAACAAAAGCACTGCACTTGATCACTGACGTCCTGTGTCATTTGGCCGGCGCCGCCCTGGCCTCCCACGCGTCCTCCACACGCAGGAGCAAATGCTGCTGGACTATGAGCGGGCCGCCGCTGAGAATGCGGCGAACGCGCACCCGCAGCTGGCCTGGCCGGAGGAGGGCCCAGCTGAGGGGGACACCTCCATGGCGGTGGTGCCCAGCGACCCCAATGCCGCGGGGAAGTACTGTGAGCACGTGCGCGCGGGTGCCCCGCTGCTGGCGCACGGCATGTGCCGCCCTTGCCTGGAGGAGTACCTGCAGGTCACCATGTCAGTCCGGGAGGTGGGTAAGGGAGGCGGCTGTGGGAGGAGGGTGCGGGATGAGGCGGGGTGCTGGCAACACAAGTTGGTAGCAGAAACGAGGTGCTGCGCAAAGCTTATGTGTCGATATGAGGCAGTGTATGATCGCTGGGTGGCAGTGGTGAGAACGCGGTTTTTACCCCGGCGGTCCTTCGACAAGCTTTCCTGCTCGGCCCCAGGGTGTTGCCTCGTTGCTGTCGTACGGCACGCGACCCCGCAGGGCGCCCAGAACCCGCCCGCCTTCATCCGCAACTTGAGGCGAGACGTGCGGAAGCGAGTCCGGGCGCAGCTGGAGGGCGAGCGGCCCATGCTGCTGCAGCAGGTGCGCAGCGCGGCGATGTCAGGGCGAGCCGACGCCCCTGGGCCATACGCACAATGGGGGCGGTATCGGGGATGCGACCCGCCTTCTTTGTCCACGAGCGCACAGCGACGAGGGGTGCGCCGGACAATTGCCAGGGGTGGACGAGGACTGCCGCGTGCTTTGCACTCGCGGTGCGCGCCCGCTCCGTTCCAAGCGCCGATGTGCTGGGCGGTCTGATCGTGTATAAGAAAAAACGCTCTGTTCGCGTACGTGTGTTGTAGCTCTCTCTGTACATGTGTTGTATGCTTGCAGTTGCACACGTTCACACGCTGCGGGGTCGGAAGGTATTGACCTGATTTGCCGATGACTTTGTCAGAGTGCGGGAGGCCCTGGGCTGTTCAGAAGGGCGTGGGGCCCTTCGCGGGCACAGCAGCGTGAAGGCTACCCCGCTCATTTGCTGCTATGTTGCCGTAGGGCCAGGGCCCGCTGGCGCTCGAAGACGATTCGGACATCCACGAACGTGAGTGCGGGTCTGTCTGCTCTTGGCTGGCCTGGCGACCAGGGCACGTTGTGCAGCATGGCACTGATTGCGCGCATGGACCACCCGCGCGCATGTATGCACAGCTGTGCGGACATGAGACATGCTTTGACACCGCCTCCCGGAACGGAACGTCCCACGTGCAGAGCGCCATCTGGAGAACGAGGCGGCTGCGGAGGAGGGCGGGGATGCGGGGGCGGGCGGGGGACCCGCGGCGCTGCCTTCCACCAGCCAGGCCGCCGAAGGTCCCAGCGGGGCCGGTAAAGAGGGCGGGGGCAGAAAGGTCTCGGCAGCGGATGAGGACGAGTTCGATGAGGCGCTCCACAGCTCGGACCTGCAGCCGTTGGCCAAGGCACTGGGGGGCGCGGTCGCGGCAGTGGCCTTGGCGCCTCGACAATTGAAAAGATTGCGGCGACACGGGGGGGCAGCCGCGGACACGGAAACGGCCCCGGATCCGTCAGCGGCCGCGGAAGCAGCGCCGCTGGAGGAGACGGTGACCGCGGACGCAGCCAAAGACGCGCGGACAGGCGAGCCCTCGGCACCAGCGGGCACGGCAAGTACGGAGGCGGTGGGCGAGCCAGCGGCGCGCGACGACGCGGGACTTGCGTCCGGGTCCGTTGCGGCAACCGGGGACGGCAGCCTGGCGCTTGTGGATCCGGCGCCGCAACAGGGGCAGGAGCAGGCGATCACGGCGGTGGGTGATAACGCCGTGACGGTCGCGGGCGGTGTGGTTGCGGCCGGCGACGACGAGGACGAGCTGAGCAGCGACCATTTGTCGGATGTGGACGAGGACGACATCGCGGGCTACCTGGCCACGCGGGAGGAGGCCAGTGTGCGCGAGCAGCTGTGGACCGAGATGAACAAGGACTGGATTGAGAAGCAGCAGGCCAAGAAGGCGGCGGAGGCGGCGGAAGGTGCTGCCGGCGGCGAGAAGCCGAAGCGCAAGTACAACCGCAAGGTGCGGGAAACCGTAGCGGTCCGGGCGGCGGGGTGAAGTTGCGGTGGTCTTGGCACGGTTTGGCTGATGGACATGCGAGATGGTGGGCGGTCCGGCGCCGTGTCTCGAATCCGGTGATCGCGTCCCACCGCCTCGTCCTGGGGAACAGTCACTGCGGACTCATGGCTACACGGTCCCAGGTCCACCGTGGCACTCCACCCGATGGCACCGTCCGCGTCCGTTCGATAGCTTCTTTCGAAGAAGCAGAGGGCCGCCCCGCGGCAGTCCGACTCGTGGGGGGTTGTCCTCCATTGCCAGCTCCCAGCTGCTGGCCGCGGGGGTCATTGGGATCATCTACCTCCTGGCGATTGGGCCGCGGAGGCACCTGATCTGCCCACCGCCACTCACGGCGCGCATCCCCGGCCCCGTCCCCTTCCCCTTTCTTCTCACCTACAACAGAAGGCCGAGCTCCCAGCCGCGGAGGACGCGGCCGGCGCCACCCGCAACCTGCTGGCCGCCAAGAAGCTCTCCAACAAGATCAACTATGGCGCCCTCGCGGACCTCTTTGGCAGCGGCGGCACCGCGGGACCCGCCAAGGAGACGGACTCGGCCGGCCCGTCAGGCAGCGGCCTGCAAGCAGCGGACGCCGGCGGCAGCGGAGCCTACGGGGCCTACTCGTGGCAGGGTGATGCGGGTCCGTCCGGGGCCACCAGCGCTGGGGAGTACGGGGAGGCGGCGGCCGCGGGCCCGGCGGCAGGGGCGTCGGGACGCGGTTCCGGGCGGGCTGGGAAGGCCGCGGCGGGGGAGAGCGACCGGTACTCCGCCGCGTTGGAGGAGGAACAGTCGCGGCTGGGCGGGCTGGGCGGCGGGGGCTTCCTGGGCTCGCTGACATTCATGAGGGGAGGCGCGGACGCGAAGGGAGGCGGGGGTGCGCGGGCGCGACCGCAGGGGCTGAGCCTGAAGCCCCGGGGGCGGTGAGGAAGTCCTCCGCCAAGGGGACTGAAAATCCGAAGGAATACGCAGGAGGCGCCTTAAAGGACGCAGGCCGTACAGCAAGGATACACTTACCGATGTGGGTGACGTGCCGCATACTGAAATGCTCAAACGCGCGGCGGCAGTGACGCTGAGCTGCTACGCCTGTCATATGAGTTACGGGTGGCTTGAAGCGTCCGCGCCATGAGTGCCACATATATAAACATAATACATGATATGTTGTGGGTGGAAACGTTGGGCAGCGCTTCTGGTCCATCTGACATGCGGATGTGCCCCAATACATGCCGTGCCGCCGGCCATATTCCGCTTATTGCTGTTCTAGTTTGGCGGCTGCTAGGCAACAAGTTGAGCGGTGTTTTGTGCAGCAGATCGTTGCGCCGTTTTGTTTGTCCCGCGGACGGCGCACTTGAGCGTTGCAATCTGCACGTCGGTAGCGCACCAGTGAAGGAAATGACGCTATCGCTGGATGTGGGTGATGCATGTCCCATGGGACAGTTTGCAGCAAGGATTCCCCGATGGCCCTGATGCCCCCGAACACGAAGCTGCGGTGGAGGGCTTGGTCCTCGATAGGGTGCTGAGTGGGGTGATATACCGTGGGCGGCACGCCGTACACATGTGCACACGTCGCGTACCGTACATGAGTCAATGAATAATATTGCGGACCCCAGAAGGGATTGTAAGTCTTGCTTTGCTGGAGATAAGTGCATGCATCAGTTGAAGGGTTGCGCCCCTTGCAAAGAAGTACCGCCGTGCCCCCGTGCAACCAGTTGCTCCGGCTGTGGCCTGCAGCCTCCCAACGTAATCCATGACTGAGGGCACAGTGCGACTAGCGCTCCAGCCGAGCCACAAGAGCCTCCCTCGCCTGCGTCACTGTTACCTCACCGGCCCCGTATTTGCGCTGCCGAGCCTGATTGAGCAGCCCGATTTATTGACCAGCGCTGGTGCAATCACTTTTTTGGGGACGTCCGTATGTGGGCCGGCTCTGGTGCCTGAGTCAAAATTTTGGGACGCCCACTTGTAGACCGGCTCCAGTGCCTAAATCACAGATGGGGGGATGTCCAAATTCGAGCGCTCTCTACTTTCGGCAGCACCAGAGGACAGGCATCCTCAGCTTGCCAGATGCTCCACATATCCAATACAATAATACTTACACACTGAGTCTTGTGAAACAATGCTGCTTCATGGTTCATGCCTTTGATAAGTTCCAAGACTTCTATATCCGACCGTTGGTCGTTGTTCGCCAACCGCAGACGAGCCGTCACGGCTGGCAACCTGGCACGGTAGCTTGTCCCCTGCACAGTTGATGTTTCTATTGAAAATAACACGTTTCCCTTACATAGTGCATTATCTTTGTCGTTTGACGCGTAGATGCGCTGCGGCTGCAGCTTTCGTGCCGCCGACATTTGGTATTGCGATGATACGATTTTCATTTCATATAACGTCTTGACTGTATACAATTGAGGAATTATATATTCGTAGCGCTTGTCTGACCGGCCGATTCCCCGTTAAATTTCCGGTGTATAAGCAACGATGCCGGCTTCCGCCCTCTTGATAACGTCAGGAGCTGCTGATGGAAGCATAAGTTTGTGGTAAGTTGTAACCTATGGGACGGGTTCGTTGAGAGCGCCAGTTGAAGCCCCTCGTGCACTGCCAATTCGTGAATTGCTCGTGCAGCGACTTGCGGAGCGGCGAAACAACAACCAGCTGGAAGGGAAATTTTTCGGCGAATGGGGTTTGCGTACTTGGTCCCGCGTCCGTCGCGGCGGCACAAGCCGACAGGGCAAGCGTGCAATTCCTCTCGGTTCAGGTACTATTGCCCATACGCATCGCCGTGATGTCACCGTGGGTTTCCAAGCTGATGGGAGGAACGCCATGACAGGGCCAAGCACAGCAACGTGCGCTGGTCGCGGAAACCCTAACCGTACTGGCGGCAACCACGGACGGTCAGTACCTGAGCGGCGGAAGCGCCAGCGGCACCATTTACCTGTGGGAGGTCGCGTCGGGCCGTCTCCTTCTTCAGTGGCCAGCGCACTACAAGGTACAGGCCCGCATTCAATCTCGGAGTCCATACCTTCCGCACAGGTCTGGTCGCGCGGCGCCTTGCGGCCGGAGGGGTGCGGGTTGTCACCGATGCCCAGTGCTGACCTTGCCCACTAACAGTCGTGACGCATCGCCCTACCAATCAATTATTGGCAATGCCTGCCCTTGACCAACTGTCGTTCTTCGTATGCCGTACGACCCGTGCCGCCCTATGTATTCGTCAATGCCACCTCCATCCGCCCACTTTGCTGCCTTTGCATGCACGCTTTTCTCATGCATGCGTTGTCGCTATCTGATCCTGCACCCAAAAGCGCGCCCAATGGACAGCGTGCATCCGACACCGCAGCCTTTCCATTCCTTTATGGGTCGGGCCTTGGGTACATAATATACAGCATATGGGCGACTGTTGGGCGCTGCTGTGGCCGTCGCACATCGCGCACACCTGCCTTGCCCGCCTTCAGATGCTCGGCCCCTCGCATGTCACGCACTCCTGTTCTGCCCGCCTAAGAAACACACACATGCGCAGGTTTTGGTAAGTATCCGGACCTGGGCGGTTATGGGTGGGCTTCTTGTTAAACACACATGCGACCCATCGGGTTCCGGGTGTTACCGTATCTGCTTCCGTCGCCTGCATCGCCTCCGCGAAGCTGGACTCGGCTTCTTGCGGCTCAGTTTCCGTTTGTACACACACGTGTGCAGTTGGCTTCACGCCACAAACCGACGCGCCCCACTAAAACACACGCGCACTCTACACATATACCACACACGTAGGCACACACGTGGACACACACGTAGACACACGCCCTGCCTTGCCGGCCGCTCAACGCGCACGCGCCCAGGCCATCACCGCGCTTCTCTTCGTGTGCGGGTCCTCGCTGCTGGTGTCCGGCGGGGAGGACACGCTGGTGCACGCGTGGCTGCTGCCGGACCTCCTGGACCCCTCCCTGGACCTGGACCGGGCCGCGCCCCTGGCCGCGCAGCCCAAGCCGCTGCACTCGTGGTGCGACCACACGCTGCAAGTGACGGCGCTGGTGGCTGGCGTGGGGGAGGCCGCGGCGGTGCTGGCCAGCGCCTCCCTGGACCGCACCATCAAGCTGCGGCGGCTGGCGGACGGCTGCCAGCTGAGATCTGTGGCGCTGCCGGCGGCCATCAACGACATCGTGTTGGACTCGGGTGGGGACGGCGTCACGGTGGATGAGGGCGGGGGAGGCTTAAGGGGTTAGGGTGGGTGGATGAGGATGCGGACGGCGTGAGGAGGGAGGTCGATGAGGCCAGGGGCGGCGTGAGGGGTTTAGGGTGGGTGGATGAAGGGACAGATGTGATGATATCGGCCTGCGGTCGGGTGGTACGGCTTACCTCGAACGTGTTGCGTGTGGCGCTAGTGGCCGGGGAGCGGGTGCTCCGCACCGCCCAACGGGACTGGTCGCTACACGTGCAGCTCATGTGCGGGCCCAACCAACCTTCCCACGCACTGGTCGCGGTCCGGTAGGGGATGTCCATGGCAGCTTGCAGCCTGTACAGCGGGGGGCTGGCGTGTGGACGCAAACATGCCGGCCCTCGTGTATCCCATTGATGCCCTGACGGTACTCTGCGCGTCATGGGTCGCATCGCCTCATGGGCCGCATCGCCACATGGGCCGCGCCCCTCTTGCCCACCTGATGCCACGGCGGTTGCCGAGGTGCAGGCGAGGAGATGCTGTACGCAGCCGGCGGCGATGGCGTTGTATACGGCGTGCCGCTGATTGACGACGGCGGCGGCGTGGAGGGCAGGGGCGCGCAGTCAGCGACGGCTGCAGCCGCCGGCCGGGCGCTGTCCAACGTGCAGGACGGCAGCGGCGGCGGCGGGGGCTACCTCGCGTTTGTGGGTCACAGCCGCCCGGTGACGTGCCTGGTGCTCGCGGCGCTGGACCCCGGTTTGGACTCGGCTGCCGCGTCGGCCCACACCCGGGGGGATGATGCGCTCATCTCCGGCTCCGAAGACGGCACTGTGCGCATCTGGGACATCCACAGCCGCCAGGCCCTGCAGGTGCGCGATTGGGCGGCTCCGGCGGGGATGCCTCCGGGACTACCCCGTGAGGGTGGTCGCTGTGGTGGTGGTGGTAATGGTGCTGGCAGCAGCGTCCAGCCGCGGCTCATGATGGCGTATGGGTCCGGGGGTCGCGCTGAGGCTGCTACTAGAGGTCGGAGCCGGCACCGCTGATGCCTGATGCAGCTAGAGGGGCGGACACGGTCGTGCAGGTCTTCCCCCGGTACGTGTTGGTCCAGGGGTATGTACTGCACCTGGACTGATCTGCAATGATGCGCCCGTTGCTTCCTTCCTTCCCCGGGATGCCTTCCGGCTTCACGTGCTATGGCAACTGCTTCCGTCGGTCTGTCCGGCCGCGCGTCCGTCCGTCCCCACCCAGGTCATAGCAGCCCCCGGCAAGGCGCCCGTCAAGAGCGTCAGGGCCTTGCCGTACCTACTGCTTGGGACCGCGCCCCAGCACAAGGCTCACGCCTCTTCGCACGGCGCCCAGCAGCAGCAGCAGGCGCCGCTCAGCAAGTACTCGGGTGGGTGGGTGCGCCCGTCCGCCCGGAGAGACACAAGAATGGGCGAAAGGGGCCTTGTGGACCACCATGGTAACCACCCCGCCACTGCCTTCCTAGGACCCGTGGTGCTATGGTCGGGCGAACATCGTGTCATGAGAAATGCATTGGGGGCGGTTACCGGCCGTGCCGCGTGCGCGTTGCGCAGCAGGTGTGCTTGGGTGTGACTCCGGCCCGTACGATGTATGTGTGGACAACACCTTAGGACCTGCACCCAGTGTCAGCCCTAGACCCTTACCCCTCTTAAAGCTTTGCCCATGCGCGGACGTGTACGTCGTCCTCTTCCTTGCCACGTAGCTCCCGTGTGTAGGCCCCCGGCTCAGAGCGGATGCACCTCACAGTCCCGCACTGAACTGGCGCTGCCGATCTCCCCCGGCCCCCGGGGCCCGCGTGCTGTGCTGTTATGGGCGTCTGGTGCCACAGGTCCCGCGGCCGGCGGCCGGCCCTGGCAGGGGGCGGTAGTCCGGGTGGACGGCAGCGAGCCGCTGCCGCAAGGGGGGTTGCTGCGCCCGGGTCGCACCGGGGGGCAGTTGGCGCTGTACCGCCCAGCGGACCGCGGGGACCTGAAGACGCCCACTGCGGAGGCGGACTGGCTGCAGGCACTGTCGTGAACCCCGGCGAGCCGTTCGGAGAAATCTGGGCCCCTTGGATCGCCCGGGCGGGGCTAAGAGCCCACCTAGGAAGACTGGTCAGAGCGGGCTGCGTTATTGAGGGCTGTGGCAGGAGGATCAGTCCGTATGTTTCATCGTTAGTGAGCGGTGCCTCAAGGACTTTATGACCTTTGTGCCACCGACTGAGGCGTAGCGCCTGTTATAGCAGGGAGCTGGCGGGTCGTGGTATACAACGAGACTGTGCAGGCATTGTGTGCCTGATCTCCGACCGACTGCGACTTGGGATAGCATGGCTGGATGAGGGCCTCGCAACAAGACGAAGAACGGCAAACTGGTGGCCTGTGTACACCTCCACTTGCGCACCTTGCTGCGCTGATATCTCCCGCAAGGATGCAGGACAGGCTAGGACCTGGGCTGCCAGAGCTGTGCACCATGGACCCTTTTGGACACGTCCTTGACCCCTTGGCTGCAGCTATCTCCAACGAAGATCCCAGTGCTGAAACCTAAAACGTATGCAACCCCCCGGCCATGTGAAACGCACAAAGATCCCAGTACCCATTACTGACCGTTGCAGCATTCAGCAAGGACCGCCTCCAGGTTGTCAATTGGACTTTCGAATTTGGAGTCCAGCATCCACTCAACGGAATCATCTGGGCACGTGTCAGACGCAAGCACCTCGTGCTCTACTTGCCCACGATGCGATGCCACAGCCTGACTCCGCACTCCGAACATATCAGAAACCTCGGCGCGGGCGGTCTAATCCCCTGAGCGCTTGAGCATCCGAACTTCCGAAGGACTCAACCGCCATTTGCATCTCCTGACAGCGCCACTTCATAGCACTTGATCTCGACGGGCCTACTACTGCAGTGTGTGCAAGACCCGACGACGCGACGATCTGAAGCTTCGCACTGCATGTCCATTACTCAATGACCAAGCTACACCTGGCCTGTCCAATAATCTTCTGGTTTCCCCAACCTCCGTTCGCTTTGCAAACCTCCGCCCAAACGCGCAAAAGTGGGCGGAGAAGAAAACACCCGCGGACGCATGCTTACAATTCCCCACATACTCGCCGAAGCCACAAACAGTGGGCAAAATTTTGTGTCTGCGGCGACTCGTGCACGACTGCCATGGAAACGTCTCACACTGGCAATCCTCATCAAATGAATAACTGCCGGCCGCTATAGTACAGTGGAGGTAAGGCTCACTCCGCCAGCACCAAACCGGGCCTCGGTGTCCATCAGTCGAAATCCGCAATGCCCAGGTACGACACCATCAGCTTCAGCTGGTCGATGAAGTCAACGCCCGTCGCGTACTCTGCAAAAGAAAGACGTAGGCTCGGCGTTGGGCACAAATAGGCACGGTGTGGCCTCGACCATGGAGACAATGTGGAGGTTACCAGCTGCTTACCCGTGAGCATACCGACGAGGAGACCGAACATGACCCAGCGCCCATTGCTGATCTCGTTCTTCTTGGTCCATCCAAACACCCTGGCAGGAAAAATTGTCGTTCCAGGGCACGGTTGGCAGCAGGGGATAGGTACCCCCCGGGGTATGGGTAGACCATTCTGTCCCCGATCTAAGGCAATATCAGCTTACTTAGATTGCTCTCGCAGCTCCGCAACACGCAAGTCCTGGAAATATTGGCGAATCTCCTTGGCACGTTGACGCTGGTACTCGATGGTCACGCGCCTGCGTTGTGCCGAGGGTCGTTCAAGTGCCCAGGCAAGGAAAGCAAGTTTTGGAAACTCCGTTCTTACCCATCGCCAACTGCCGCTGGCGAAGCAGCATTCGACGGCCCTGCGGGAGCAGCGTCGCTAAAGAGGCGCTTCTGCTCAGACTCGGGGCGCTTAAGGTCCGGCTTTTTCAGCAACTGGTTGTCCGCTGCTGCTCGCGTAACGACGGCCTGGAAACACCAAGGTTCACAGCTTCAAACGTCACGAATGATAAAGCGGTGACCAGGCATCCATACCTTGCGCGCGTGCCGCGAGCTCAATTTGCATCCTGCGCGAAACGCAGGACCGACAACATTAAGAATGGGTTTAGAAGGTCTTCTGTTACAACACGTCACGTAGGAAAGTCACCTGTGTGGCTCTGCATGCTCAAGGCCGGCATGATTGCAAGACAGGCAAGTTACAAAGGTTTTCCTTTAACAAATACAAAGCATAATCGCATGTATCAACGTTAAGGAAAGAGGTATTCGGGTGGTGCGTACGGCAGAAGTTGCTCGCCACACACCACAGAACATATCACGGTCTGCAAATGCGCAAAGTATGTCCGCAGAAGCTACACCTCTGATTCAAGTGAAGATATACCATGTCCTTCATTTCACTGTCTTCGCTGATGGAAAGAAAAAGGAGCATCCGTTGGACACACATTGACGAAGGCAGCATGTTCCCGTGCCCATTGCGCTGCGCAAACGTGTCATTGTGCGTTTCAAATTCAAGTTCAGCGCGTGCAACTAACACGAATTCGACGCATGTTGCTCAGCCATCAACTGTCTCAGGCACTGGGGACACGGCGAGTGCTCTTTGTTTGCATGCCGAAGGGGGTGGTGCCGTCGCACTCTACAACTCTCCTCTACCGAAAATGGCAGGTTGAGAGCTATCCCACGTCACAAAGTAACTATTTGATATCGGCACGTTTACCAGCTGACCATCTGGCGTGCCGTGAGGTCGAGTCCCCCGCCCTTAGCGGTCGAACACGGGGTCGTGCCTACAACTCCCTCGCAGTAGCGCACAACCAGATAATGCCCAACGCTCTCTGCCAACCACAAGACGGTCTATAGTACAAACATGGCAGCTTGTCGGCAGTGTGTAAGCTGCCGAAGACCTAGTATCCCGTAATGGAACTGCCTTCGCCGGGTCTCCGTCGAGCGCAGGCCTGCTGCTAGCATATGTTCACCCGGGTACATCCCCTTTGCGGCATGTTCCTTTCTGAAGCACGGCAATTACCTATCTACGGCAGGGACTGGTAAATCGTAAATGTAACTGGCAAGACTGACTGGGACTGTCAAGAACGAAGTCGTACACACACTGTGGGCAAAACCTCCTCCTTTCCAATTGTCACTGTTTCGTTTATGAATACAGAAGCAATTGCAGCTCAAAATTCTCGACTGCAAGCACCATGGTGTATTGGCTAGTATCACTGCAGCTTCATAACAAGCGAAAGGATGCAGTCTGGGAACTGCTACAAGAACGAACAAGTGCATCTATGTTATGCACAAATTACAAGCTTGAAATCCCAGAGCTGCGGATTGGAACCCTGGATTCTCTGATGGCACTCAGTGATGAGCTCAGCAAGACTTCCAACATGATCGAGGGCGTTATTGCAAAAGTCAAGCGCCAGATCAACGAGTCTGGCAGCGTTAAGGCGCTCGCGAGCCTGACAGTGGAGGGAGTGTCCACGGATGTTTACGTGCAGCGGTTCAAGTGGGACGAGGCGAAGTTCCCGACCAGGCGACTTCTGAAGGAGACGGTCGATAAGATGACCGAGCTGGTCAGCCGAATTGAGGATGACTTGAAGGTATCTTGGGTATTGTCGCTCGCGTTGTACGTATGCCGCCTAATGATACGGATTCGCACGCATTGCAGGTCAAGGTCAGCGAGTACAATAACCTGAAGAGCCAGCTCAGCCAGGTCACTCGAAAGGCGCAAGGTAGCTTGGCTGTGCGCGACATAGCAACCGTGGTCAAGCCACAGCATGTCATCGACACGGAGCACTTGACAACGTTGTTTGTGGTTGTATCCAAGTTCGCATTGAAGGACTGGGAGGATGGATACGCAAAGATGGCCAACTTCGTGGTGGGTTAGCGTGCAGTACAGCCCAAAACTGCTACCCGAAACTGAAGGGCTGAGCACCGTTGCATTCTGGCCTGGGCAGGTGCCGCGATCATCGTCGGTCGTGGCGGAAGACAACGACTACGCGCTCGTTACCGTCGTCCTCTTCAAACGGGTTGTAGACGACTTTAAGGCAGCAGCCCGGAGCAAGGGGTACCAGGTGCGACTTCCGCTGTGCATGCTCGCCTCGGGTGTTATCAGAACCTAGCACGAGGCACCATATCCAGGATGCTTCCACACTGCAATCATGTTCCACCTAGAAGTTTTACATGATTTGGCGTTGGCTGTTGTCAAGTGTTTCTATGTACTAAGGATGTTCCGGTGGACCCGGGGGGTCATCGGTGACGGCCGTAGCCTCCTCTCCACACACGGCAAAAACGAAACCGCGCCATCGTGGCGCACTGGGCAGCCTTCACAAGTGCACCGAAGCACACCCCGCACCCACGCAACCATGGACCCAACCGGCTGATGGGGACTAGCCATAGCCAAGCATGTGTGGGTGTGTATGTGCGTGAGGAGCTGCAATGCGTCTGCTGCAGTCCTTAATGGGCTGTCGGGTTTGCCATATTCTGAATTTAATGCTACGATTGTGCATGATGTCAGGTCCGGGAGTACAACCCGCCAGTGGAGGGCGTGGAGTTGTCCCTCGCCCAAACGGAGCAGCTGAAGCGTGACGTGGAGCAGAAGAAAGCGGCATTGGAGCAGTGGTGCAAAACGGCTTACGGCGAGGTCGGTTCGCACTGAGAACAGCCTACTGCGCAGGTCTGTGCCAGCAGGCTCTTGCCCAACGATGGTGGATTTCGCTCGCAGGTCTTCAGCTGCTACATGCACGTGCTCGTTGTGCGCCTGTTCGTGGAGAGCATTTTGCGGTATGGGCTCCCGCCGACCTTCCAGGCCGCTGTTGTGCGGCCACAGGACAAGGCCGAAACAAAGCTGCGCGCGGAGCTTGAGGCGACATTCGGGGGCGGTAAGATGCGTGTTGTCGAGGTTTGTGTGTTGTTGGCGAGACATTCACGGCCTTTTGCTTATCCCTCCTGCGCATGTGTTGATTAGACGGGTGAAGGGTCTTGACCACCACTCGATTGAAAGATTTCGCCTAACGGAGTGCATGCTGAATGTTTGTCTTTGTGCAGGAAAGAAGCATTACTGGAAGGACGACGGCTCGAACCTCGGGGCTGGCCTGGCGGGCGACACAGAGCTGCACCCGTACGTGTCACTCACGGTCAGCACTGACGCGGCGTCAGCGTGAGAAACCTGATGACCGGATTTCGCCTGTACGAGCGATTTTGTTCCTGTCTCTGAAATGTTCCTGTCTCTGAAAGAGATGCTGTCCCCAGTCGGAGGCGGATACTGTTCGACCATGACTTTTGTTGAGACTCGTTAAGGGCACTGACGTGGACCAGTGCGACTTCGATGGTCTGCTTTTGCCCTCCGCCTGCTTGATGTGTTTTTGGTGATCATCGCCCTGCGCTGTCGGTGTCTGGATATTTTTGTAATCCCGCTGTAAACCTGCACTCGAAACAAAATTAGGCAGGAAGAGGCCCTTCAGGGAAAGTGCCTTGGCTCGGGTTATGGTGAAATGACGCCCTACAGACGGCAGATGCGTACGACCATTAGTCATGCTCGAATGGGCTGGCTGGGTCCGAAATATTCACGAACAATCAGATATGAAAAGGTATATTGCTGTGGGTTTTAGCACGCGACCGGAGCCATTGCACTTTCTACATGCGCACCATCTCACCGCGCTTCCAGCATGCAACCAAAATGGTAATTATGCAATACCTGGTGGATATCCAGCACGGCCATGTACCTAAATTCAGCTGCCCCGCGCTCTGCGGAGGATATGACGTCAACGGACTGTGACGAGATGGTCAAGTAAGGGTGTGCCTTATGACATGATAGTAAAATAGTCAATTGCCTACTCTGGCCCGCAGCCTGCGCTTAGCAAACCTTTTGTACTGCCGATGGCGGTTCCCTATGGATAACTCGCTCGACCTACGGGATCGTATCTGTCGTAAAGCACCGGCAACTGTGGGCCGTTCAAAGCCGCGGATTTCCCAGCGAGTGACAGCAGGGCAACCCAATTATATATAAATGTTGGCTATTCAATGGCTGACTTGAGCGGTAAACCGCCCTATGGCTTGAGGGAACCTTCGTCCGGCAACGGGCCGCCGCACCAGCACCGGGACAATTCTGTTTCGAGTGCTGGATCTCATAAACGTCCTCTCACGCGGTGAAAATGGCCGTCATGTCTGAAATTGGAACTGGATGACGGGAACGATTACAACCCGTGCTTACGTCGAGAGCAGATACCCCTCATCGGTTTCAATGTACGAAAGGAACAGCACCGTACCCGAGTCATTATTACGCATGCACAAATCGACGGACGTCGAGCGATGCAGACCCCTTGTACAGCAACAACGCAATCAAGCATTCCCTGCAAATTTGTGCACGTGACACGTCAAAACCCATGAAGCATCTCCTCTTAACCTGGCACTGAAAACATAACGATAATGCATGTATTGAACACGCGCAAACCGGCCACATCGCGTTGCATAACCGCCTCCCCGCGGTCCATGCCGTATGACGGTTGTCCTCACCCACCCTGCACCGCTCAAAAGCCCAACCACACATCCTACCAAAAATCTACATCGTTAGTTGATGTGCCCAGTGCTCTTCTTCTTGCTCTGATTGAGCATCTGGGCGAAGCTGACGGATATCGAGTTACCCTTGGCCCCCTTCTTGCGAAGCAAGAAGTACGGGATGGCCAACACAATTGTGAGACCACTCATCACCAGGAGAACCACGAACGTGAAGTTAATAGTGGGGCTGGGGTCCGCCTTGCTGTACTTATCATAAATGTACTGGTACTTAGCCTCCATCTCGTCATCAGTCAGAACTGGACCGGTCATCATTTGCTTGTAGTTGTTCGACTCCACAGCCTTGGGAACAGTACCATCCGAGCACGCCACGGCCACATTAATTGGAAGGTAGTCGTCCTCACCCAGCGCGGTATCTGACTTCAAATCCCCACCCAGGTGCCAGCTGCCAACAAAGAGTGGAACCGACGCGTGCTCCATTTCGCCACCATACATGAGAATTTCGGCCTCATTTGGCTCAGCACCCTTAGACACGTCCCAGTCACCGAAGGTGCTCGAGTACCACAAGACGCGGTCCTCGCCAGCTGGGCTGTCCACGCGCTTGTACATAGGCTTGCCATTATAGCAAGACGTGAGCTTGTAGACACCATCCAGTCCACCGGTCAGCTTATCGGCTTGCTTGTCAACCCCAGCGATCTTGATATCACACGAAGCTGTGCCATTTGCTAGCACAGGCTGGCCGTTGGTATCAAAGAAGCACTCCTCAAAGAAGTCATATTCCTCAGCGTAGTAGTCCTCGTAGCCCGCGAAGTCATCAGCATAGTAACCATAGTACTCGTAGTAGGCCTCGTCCTCGTCGCCATAGTACCCATACTCGTCATAGTAGAAGTCTTCCTCGCTATCATAGAAGTCATAGCCATAGCCATAGTCATATTCATACTGCGCCAGGCAGCGCGCGGCTGCAACGGCCAGAACGAGCAGAGCAGAGAGGCGAAATGCCGTCATGGTGGGCAGCTGGTCCCTGATGTGATATGACTAGGAAATATGTGTGCAAGAGCTCTTCACTTATTCTCCTCTGCAACGGCCGATTGCCGTACGCCAGATTGCATCCATGGTTCCAAACCCACATGGAAACCATGGAAAACGTTATGCTTGTAAATACTTAAGGCAAGCATGTCAACATAGATGAAATCAAGCATGCTCCGTTGCGTTTCGTTGCATTCTATCGGCAACCATGCAAGTAACGCTTCAAGAATCTAGCAAAGTGCCCCCGAAGTCGTTGTGAACCTGGATGTCCTCCATAATACGGTGGTTCTGGATGCGTTGTGGGCAGCTTAGCTGTACTCTTGCAGTGTCGAAGTGCCCAACTGTCAGGTCCCTGAGAAATAATGCACATGTGGCCAGACGCAGTTTTCACTCCAGTTTTAGCTGGAGGCGGGCCCAAGACACGAGTGGCCCATGCGCCTAAGCAGGCATAAGCCTATCCCTGGGACACGCGACTGCGCCGTGCAGGGCCACGCCGTCGGCAAACCGATGCACTATGTCCTTTTGGTGCATGTACTAACCTTGCGACAGGACCCTTAGAGCAAACTCTCACCTACGTCGACACGGGTCTTCTTCCGTCGTCTCCCGTGGGTCAGTGACCTCCACGCACAATCCCCTTCTTAATCTCTCTTGTATGGCACAGCACCCGTGTATGAAGCGAGTCCGGCAATCTGCATGTAGAAAAGATGAAAAAATGATTGTGTACAGAGAGAGCCAGCCCTTAAGGGAGCCTCCACGATGTCGCACGGAGTAGTCGTGGACAGGGGATCGAACATGTACAGTCCTAACTGCGGCGAATCGCAATCCCCCTGGCACCCCATCGGCTGGCCTGCTCGTGTGAGGTGCCGACCATGTGTCAGCTGTCAGGTGAATAGCTGCTGCTTGGCAACCTCAAGATCACGAACACCCGGCTTCAGGTACACAGGGGCTGCAATCCATCAAGGAGTATGTCTGCAGCTCCAACATGGCGCGCCCACCTAGCTCAGGGAATACGGTAATTATGTCGTCCACATACAGCGCCGAGCAAAGTGACATATGTAGGCATATGTTGCGTATGGCCCCTATCAAGTGATGTATATACGCATGGTACAGCGGACCCAAAAGAAGATATTATCGGCGCCTACTAGGAGGCGCGCCCTCCCAACGGGGCAGCGAGGCAAACCCCACCGCAACGCCTATAACCCATTACACCGCCGCGAACAGCGAACATGGGCCCAAATCACAACCGACACAATTAGTAGTACAACAGAACAAACCCAACACACGTATTTTGGTTTTGGTACAAGTATTTTGGTCCTTGGTTCGGGTCGGGCGGGTCTCTTCTCTAGACACAACCACCCAAGCACGCGTGGGCGCCCAGCTGCAAACCTCCACTAACAGCGGCACAGGGCGCACACCGGATGGGGCTTACAGCAGAACACGCCGGATGCAGCTTACAGCAGAACACGCCAGGGGAAAGTCGCCCGCAAGGGCGCCCCATAGGCCAGCCACCAACACCCCGGAACGAACCAGCCCATGCTCGAGGGCCTGGATGCCCACGCCTCCATACACGGCAGCTGCTGGTCGAGTGACCCTCATCCCGGTCACAAAATCAGCGCCCCGACCCCACCATGAACCGCACCGCACCACACCGCACCGCACGCGCCCCGTCGCAAACTGCTGGGCCCCGGACGACGGCCCGACACAGTGCAGGGCGCACCGGAATCAACACAAGCGCAAAACGGATTGCAACGGACCCACGGACACCCACCCGCGCGACGCGGGCACTCTCCGCTGGCAAACCCAAGCAAGCGCTCCCAAAGTCAGCAACAGCGCGCAGCGCGCCCTGATTTGCTTTCACGCCCGAACGACGAGGCTGGTCTCGTTGGAGAAGCCGCCCCATGTAAGGGTTTGGACACAAACCGACTGCCCGTGTCCATGCCCGCGGTTCCCGCCAGCGCGTGCAACAGCCCAGGCACACCGCTCCATTGGTGACGACGTGCGGGGGAGCGTCAGCCAAAGCAGCGCGGCGGCCCAGTCACAACTCCACGCGACCTAACCAGAAACAATGCTGCCCCGGGGTTCCTTGCCCATCATCCCCATGGGCAGGCCCCGCAACCACGCCTTGCAGCTGCCGTTCGCGCCTCAGCATTCGATAACTTCCCAACAATGGATGCACAAAAATGTATTGCTTACCGCGCACGGCTAGTAAACAGGCTTCCTGCGATCGTGATCGGTTCACAGCACAAGCTCACAATGATAAGAAGAGTCTTACCGACACACGGCGGCCCGACCTGTACACGCATAGATCGACATCATCAGTGCAACGCAATAACGTGCACAATGCTGCTCGCTAGCGGATGCGTGGTGCCTAGTCGCGCACACCAACTTCGGCCCACCCAAACATTCTACCTGGAACTTTGCTGGGGGCGGCTACACACTGACAAGCCATACTCTACGAAACGTCACGCGCGCGACTCAACGATCGCCGCATTGCATTGTGTGTAACGCGCAGCGTTCGGACATGTCGTAAATCGTGTCGTTTCGTTCGTTAACTCGCCGTCGTTACATTGTGTAAGCTGAACGGACGCACGAAGAACGTACAGTGCTGGATGAAGCGCTATGTACGTTAAAAAGTTATTTACAACTCAACGCCGATGCTTGTTGACGGCGCGGTCACGTGCGCCTGCAGCAGGCCTTGGTCCCACGCGCCCCGTCCCGCCGCGCCCGCAGTGCCGGAGCCACGTCCACCTCGGCCGGGCGGTGTCCAGGAAGGCCATGAGTCCAGGAGATGAAGGTGGCTATGGTGCCCGCCAGGATGTCACCCTGGCTGCCACACCGCTTGGCGCCTGCACCGCCACCCACCGTGAGGGACGGAGGGTCGGAACCAGGTGAGGAGGAAGCGCGCCACATGTGTGACGAGGTTCGCCGGGGCGATGTCCCCGGCCCCATAGACCAGTCGGGAGCCATGTCGGCTGCCGGCATGCTGCATGGCTGGTGACGCAATGCCCGACGAGCCTCGCAAATGCTGTCATGAAAAAGCTGTCATCGGTACATGGTCACTCCTCAGAGGAAATCCCAAGCAGCCAAGCGCGCGGTCGATGGCCAGCCGAACGCTTGGGCCATACTCCGCACGCAACTCCGCAGTCCGTACCTCGAACTCACGATGCCCAGCAAGGACCCCAGCCCCGACGCCAACTCACCAACCCATCTGCCACTAGCTCTGGCTCTGCTCGAGGCTCGGATCCGTCTCCACAGTGGGTTTGGAGCTCTGCTCGGCAGTCGGGTCCGCCGTACTGGACTTTTCGTAAACGTCGCGGTACTTCGCCTCCAACTCATCGTCGGTCAGGACTGGGCCAGTCGTCGTTTTCGAGGCAGCGGTGCCGTCCGCGCACGTCATGGCCACATTGATTGGGATGTAATCGTATTCCCCTTGAGCGGTATCAGACTTGAGATCGTTACTTAGGTGCCAGCTGCCAACAAAGAGTGGAACCGACGCGCGCTCCATTTCGCCACCGTACATGAGGACTTCGGCCTCGTTCGGCTCAGCACCCTTAGACACGTCCCAGTCACCGAAGGTGCTCGAGTACCACAAAACGCGGTCCTCGCCAGCTGGGCTGTCAACGCGCTTGTACATGGGCTTGCCATTATAACAAGACGTGAGCTTGTAGACGCCATCCAGCCCACCGGTCAGCTTATCGGCTTGCTTGTCAACCCCAGCGACTTTGATATCGCACGAAGCGATGCCACCTGACAGCACAGGCTGGCCGTTGTTATTGAAAGAGCACTCCACGACGGTAGCAGAAGGCTTCACGTAATAGTCCTCGTTGCCATCGAACTCGTCCGCAGAATAGCCATTGTACTCGTTGCGGGCCTTGTCCTTGCCTCCATGGTCCCCATAGTTGTCAGAGTAGTCATATTGAGACTTCGCCAGGCAGCGCGCGGCGGCAACGGCCAGAACCAGTAGCGTAAAGAGGCGAAATCCCGACATTGACGACAGCTGCTTTTTAACGTAAGCGACACAGTGCGCAATTTGCGAATGCTCTTTTGCAGTTGCTCTCAATAAACTTGCCGTGAAAGAGGGAACGGTATTGCATGCCGCACGGCAATGTACATAGCTGTACCCTTACCTGGGATGGATACAAAATGTGCTCAGTTATGTCATGTAAAACAAATTTAAACTAATAAAATGATGTACATATACGATGTGTCACCTACCCCAGTTGTTCTGCCGCAGGGTCTCGAAATAGGTAGGAGGTAAAGCAGCAATATGCTATGCGTGGCACACATTGGCAACGTGGAAATGGTAAGGCAGAGCTAGCGGACATGGACGCTTATTAACTCTTAGTACGACCAACTGCCGACCGCCAAACAGCGCATATGCAGGGGTTAAGTCTTAATTAACGATAACTATATTGTATGTACTGTATCGTTGATCAATTGAATGCACCGATAAGCGTAGGAACGGTATAGGTCGTCGTCGGTTGGCTAAGAAGGTAGGAGCTCCTGCATGAAAGCATCACTTGTGTCGTATTAGATATGCTGGACGTAGTTCCGGTGCAAAGAACAAATTGGCGGTTTGCGGAAACAAAGGGCCTAACCTCACCTTTGGCACAAGCGAGCTCCTCATGCATATTGCATCTGCTGCGCGCTGTCGCCTTTATGATGACAAATCTGGACTCCTCTGTTTTGAACTCCCCTGTTAATTAGGAGGCCATCGCGATGTGCGCGTGGGAACGTTGGGGTAAGGCTGTGCGGCTTCATATGGCTCTACAGGGCGGCTTGCCGGTGCAGTGAAGGCGCCTCGTTTGGGCAGAATCCAGAATTGCTTGCTGGGGAGGGTGGGGCGGCTTGTATGAGCAGTTCGGCGCGTCGGAGGCGTCTGACCGAGCCGACAGAGCAGCCCCGTGGCCTGTCGAGGCTGCGTCCGGCTGGTCGGGGCCGTTGGCCTCGTGCACGCGGAGCATGGGAGCATTTGGACTGCTGCCAGGTCGCTATGGCAGCTGTGTGGGGAATGCAGCTTGTAAGTGCTGCTCGTTCTTCGTTGGGGTGGTTCTGCTCATCCGAGCAGGTAGTGGATGCACTTGAGGGCCCTGCCTTCATGCGGGCGGTCCAACGGGCCCAGAGAGCCTCAGATGTATCTTGTCGTACTGTGCTACAAAGGCATGCCGCAGATGGGGATTTCGGATATCTTCCGCTCGGTATGTGTTCCTCCGCACGTAAGGGCTCCAGCTGCTGGGCGATGAGCTGTACCTTGCAGACTGCAGGCGAGGCGTCACCCGTCGTCGGTTGATGGTGTCACGAAATTGCCGCGCCGTCACGTGCACACGACACATCCACCGAGGACTGCGCACCCATCCACCTTCGTCTGGAGGGGATGTTCGTGCGGCTATGCCAGCCATAGACTCCACGAACGCCAAAGAATCGCCTCTCCAGGAAACGGCATCAGAACCGCCTAATCAGCCGTCGGAAATGTTTCTGCGGCACCGTACCGTAGGAAGTGGGTGCGCCAAGGTTGACTAAACCTGCTTCCAACACACCATGTACAGGTCATCCGGCGCGTATATGGGACAAGGAGTGCAGGTCATTCGGGCTGCTTGGTGCAGCAATGTAACTTGTCGGGGCCTCTTGTAGCAGCCCTTATTAAAGGCACATAGAGCACTCTGGCTGATTGGCAACGTTTCACGGGCTGTTTGGGGCCATTTGGCACATGGTTCTGGAGCCAATAGAGGGCACAGTTCACCAGTGTCACGAGCCAGGCGTGGGTCTTCCAAGACCTCGAGAGGGTGCAGCGCTGGGTGCCTCAGCGGTGGTGGTAGCTGGGTAATGGGGTGCCTGTGTGGGCGACCTCCCCTGTGCTTGGCTTTATCCACCTCTGGGGATTCTGCCCTCTGCTGTGCCTATCCCTTTGGTAGTGTTGCCCCGCTGCGCGCCTCTGCTTGCTTCGGTGTCTGGCTGGGTGGGGTCATGGCCCGGTGTGTTTTTTGGGTGCGGCGTTGAGGTGTGGAGGTGTCTTGCCGCCTTGGCGGTGGGGCCTGCTGGGGCTTGCCCTGGTATACACCGGTGATCCCTCTGGGGTCCGCTGTAACGTTCATTCATTCAGTTCACCAGGATGGCGAGTAGTACGTATCAGTGAGACCTCATCCGGGCAGCTGGCTGGGTGGCGCAGGTCCGGGAGTGGTCTCTTTGGAGCAGTTCGACTCGGAGCCATTTGTTTGTGCCGTAAGGCTTGTCAGGGAAGGCGCGTTGGGGCAGAAAAGGCCTGCACATTGCCGTTGATGCTGGTTGGTGCTGGGCCGAGGCAGGCCCTCTGGGGGTTGGGCAGCATATCTCATCGGAAATCTGCTGTGCCAAATCAAGCATTGATGATGCGAGAAATCTGCAGATCCCAGGATAAACACACACACACATGGGTTTGGGTCGGGCGGGTCTCTTACCTAAACACACACATGTGCTTGGTTAGGCGGTTTCTTCTAAACACACATCGCTGGGCTACCTGCTTCCTGCCGGGTCTTGCTGTTGTTTGCATGCTGGGCCGGTGGTGGCGCGGCTTCTTTGTACCGCTGTTGTTATGATGTGCTTTCGTTTGTAGGTTGTCATGGTAACTATATTGGTAACTGGTTCGGGTTGGGCGGGTTTATCGCTACCGCTTCGCTACAAAACACACACATACACGACACATCCACCCGCCGCAAGGCATACAGATTGACAGGTCCCGACTGCCAATTGCGAGGAACGGCGGATCCCTGAACTGCGTAATACAATGTCGGCATGGATTCGCCCCCGCACATGCCTTTCTGACATGGAACGAGCTGAATCATCGTGCTAGTTGAATCAATCAAATGCTGTGTGCGGCCCAAGCCTCCATGCTCGTCGCAACCAGATAAGAACCCGGTGCGACCGGTGCCGTGACCCTTCCACCCAGCCATACTTGCATACCCCAGAGGCGTATGTGGGCGTCCCGCCGCGATCCCAGCCACTCACGAGGCCCCACCCGACACCCCGACGCCCATGCTTGCTGTCGGCGCGGCCACGTGCGCCTGCAGCAGCCCTTGGCCCTGCGCGCCCGGCCCTGCCGCGCCCGCAGTGCCGGTGCCACCCGCCGTGTCGAACAGCATCTCCATAGCCGACCCAAGCTGTGTGAGCATGTCAGACGCTACCATGGCCCGCTTGCGCGCCGCGAAGGCGTACGCGGCGGCGGTCCGCGTCACGAGGCAGGCGCCGTACGAGGCCAGGACCATGGGGTTGATCTCCGGCAGGATTACCACCTCCACCTCGGCAGACTGCCGGGCGCTGTCCAGGAAGGCAAGAGTCCAGGAGATGAAGGTGGCGATAGTGCCCGCCAGGATGTCGCCCTGGCTGCCACACCGCTTGGCGCCTGCACCGCCACCCACCGTTGGCGAGGGACAGCAGGGAAGCTGTGAGGCAGAAGCGCTCCACGCTTATGCAAAGGACCGCCGGGGCGATGCCCCCGGCCCCATAGACCAGTCGGGAGCCATGTCGGCTGCAGACATGCCGCCAAGGGGCCAGAACGGCGCGGACGGCTCCCAACCACTCGCCCATCCCCGCCCCCTCTAGGCCGTCGAGCCGGTGCAACGCCTTCCGTGCCTCTCAGCACAAAATGCCCTGCACGGACCCCGGCCCCGTCGCCAACCCATCTGCCACTAGCTCTGGCTCTGCTCGAGGCTCGGATCCGTCTCCACAGTGGATTTGAAGCTCTGCTCGGCTCTCGGGTCCGCCGTACTGGACTGGTCGTGTTCGTGGCGGTACTTCGCCTCCACCTCATCGTCGGCCAGAACTGGGCCAGTTTCCATCTGCTTGTATTTGTTGGACTCCGCCGCTGCAATGGGGTCGTTCGCGCACCTCACCGCCATGTTGACTGGAACGAACGAGTCGACGGTTAGAGCGGTATCAGTCTTCAGGCCCGCCTTCAGTTGCCAGCGGCGAACCAAGAGTGGTGTCGCTGCCGCACGTCCTATTTGATCACTGGAAACGAGAACCTCGGCCTCGTTCGGCTCAACGCCCTTCGATATGGCCCAGTCACCGTAGGTGCTCGAGTACCACAAAACGCGGTCCTCGCCAGCTGGGCTGTCAACGCGCTTGTACATGGGCTTGCCATTATAGCAGGATATGAGCGTATAGACGCCATCCAGCCCACCGGTTAGCTTATCGGCTTGTTCGTCAACCCCAGTGATTTTTACATAACACGAAGCTGTGCCATCTTTCAGCACAGGCTGGCCGTTGCTATTCAAGGAGCACTCGACGTTGTCAGACGCCTTTACGTTGTTATCCTTGTATCCTGCGAAATCGCCAGTTAATTGGCTAGAGTACTCGTGGGGGCCCTTGTCCTTGCTGCCATGGTCCACAAAGTTGTCAGAGTCATAGCCATAGTAGTGTTGAGACTTGGCAAGGCAGCACGCGGCTGCAGCGGCCAGAACTAGCAGAGTAGACATGCGAAAAGCCGTCATTTAGTTTCAGTTTACGAAACACAGCGCGCCTCCCTGATCCTCGTCTGCAACCGTTCACATCGTCGCACAAGCGGGAAACGCGAAAGGGTGTTGCAGGCCGTACGAACTCGTACACATCAG
The DNA here is from genome assembly GCA_003117195.1 of Eudorina sp. 2006-703-Eu-15. Classification (NCBI taxonomy): domain Eukaryota; kingdom Viridiplantae; phylum Chlorophyta; class Chlorophyceae; order Chlamydomonadales; family Volvocaceae; genus Eudorina; species Eudorina sp. 2006-703-Eu-15. The sequence goes on from BDSI01000040.1 coordinate 876,991, forward strand.
TACGCTTATCACGGCTTACGCATTTACCAGGGAGCTGAGGGCATAATTGCGCAGTTTGTTTCGTTATGTAAAATGTACCTCTCCGTGGAATGTTATTCTGTATGACATACGAGTTCTAAGTGTTCTGCCGTTGTACTGTATAAGCAACAGGTCGCAAGGGCGTCTCCGGTCGGGCTTGGAGTAAGGGATGAAGGCATTACTATCTGTGGCACATACTGACAAAATGATTAAACAGGGCAAGTGGGCCTGGGCGCACAGTACGACGGATTCGAAACAAAGACCAACTGCCGAACGGCACGTGCAAGAAAACGTTAATTTTAATTTAATAAAATGTATGCCTTGAACGGAAGAGATCTGTTGGTGCTAGTACACGATGAAGGAACAAGGAAGGAGAACCTGGCGGTTGTAAGGAGCCCAAATGGCACCAGCGGGCTCCACAGGCGAACCTTGTTTTGCGCTTTATGAGTTGCACAAACACAATTGAAGTCCATAGCCTATGAAGAAGCTATAGCAGGTTCGTGTCAAGCGTGCGTGCGGGAAAGGGGATGTCGGGATGGGGCATTTCGGCTTGACAGGGCGGCTTGACGGTGTAGTGTGACGTACTAGGGCGCCGCGTTTGGTCGTAATGGCCGACTTGCTGAGGCGGCTTGTAAGAGCGTTGCTGGCGTCTCACAGGGCAATCCTATGGACCATCACGGGGGGAGTTTGGGTCGGCTCATGCATGCGGAGATTGGAGGCCCTTAGACTGCTGCCAGGTCGCTATGGCTGTTGGGTGGGGAAGTGCAGCTTGGGAGCGCAGTTCGTTGGGTTGGTTGAGCTCGTTGGAGCGGACTGGAATGAATAGTAGAGATTTTGGACCCTACTGGCTCACCTTCGTACTAACCTTCGATGTACCCTCCGACCCTGAAGTCCCTGCGTGTTCTCAGTACCTCTGGTTGTGCCCGTGTTTGTATGTGGGTTCGGTGGGGTTTTGGTTTTTCTAATCCTTTGGAGTTTGGACAGGTTTAGACCCCTACTGCCCCCATTGACTTCAACCCCGCCCTCCCCGTGGAGTACCCATCCACCATCCATTTGGCCAGCGTTAACTCTCAACGGTAGACTGATCGAGGGTAGGAGGCTCTGGTCCCAACTGCTGCCACCGGCACATGCAGCCGTCCGCGTCCCCCCCCCTGGGCACCTACGTCGTTCGCCCGGCTCTCGTGGGGCGTCTACCGGGCGTCACGTGGACTGCTGCCCAGGCTCGTGAGCACCGTTCCTTAACCCTAGCTGTCAGCTTTGGGGACACGCATCAATAGGCTTCCGTTGCCTGCCTCAAACTTTCAGAAATTCGCACACCCGGCGTACCCCTTCAGCGGCATAGGGGGTAGCCCGGGCTGCAATCCATTCAAGAGTACGTGTGCAGCTCCAGTATGGCGCACCAACATGTTGCTCAGCGCGACATGCTCCCGAGTCCCGACTGATAAAGCGGCGAATGCCAGGGCTACGGAGTACAGTGTCGGTCTGGAATCGGCCCCGCACATTGCCTTCAAGATTACACGGCCCTGCCAAAGGCCAATGTGTCGCTGTCAATCACGTCTCAACGGATCAATTCGATGATGACAAGGGCGGTCGGTCAACTCAAAGAATACCAGGACGGTAGCCTTCTGTCGTCCAATTCTGACATGGAACGAGCTGAATCACCGTGCTGGCGAAATGAAACGTGCTCCCAAACCTCCATGCTCGGCACCGCCAGATAAGAACCCGGTGCGACCGGTGCCGTGACCCTTCCACCCAGCCATACTTGCATACCCCAGAGGCGTATGTGGGCGTCCCGCCGCGATCCCAGCCACTCACGAGGCCCCTCCCGATACCCCGACGCCCATGCTTGCTGTCGGCGCGGCCACGTGCGCCTGCAGCAGCCCTTGGCCCTGCGCGCCCGGCCCTGCCGCGCCCGCAGTGCCGGTGCCACCCGCCGTGTCGAACAGCATCTCCATAGCCGACCCAAGCTGTGTGAGCATGTCGGAGGCCACCATGGCCCGCTTGCGCGCCGCGAAGGCGTACGCGGCGGCGGTCCGCGTCACGAGGCAGGCGCCGTACGAGGCCAGGACCATGGGGTTGATCTCCGGCAGGATCACCACCTCCACCTCGGCAGACTGCCGGGCGCTGTCCAGGAAGGCAAGAGTCCAGGAGATGAAGGTGGCGATAGTGCCCGCCAGGATGTCGCCCTGGCTGCCACACCGCTTGGCGCCTGCACCGCCACACAACGTGAGGGACAGAGGGTGGTTGGGAAGGGTCGGGAACCAGGTGAGGTGAGGTGAGGAGGAAGCGCTCCACGCCTGTGGCGAGGACCGCCGGGGCAATCCGAAGTCCCCCCGACCCTGCCCCACACGCGGCCCCCCCCCCCCGCGCACCTCCGCTTGCGTTGCAGATCATGGTGACCTTGCCGTCGCAGATGGCGTCCACCGGCCCCTTGGACACCAGCGTGGGGCCCCGCAGGTGCGCCGTGACCTCCAGCAGCTTGGAGGAGCGGTCGTTGTTGGGGCCGTGCAGGCTGACGCCCATCGTGGAGGCCAGCCGCCGGAACTCGTTCAGGTTGGGCGTCAGCACACAGTTGGTGTAGCCTGCCAGGCGGCCGGGGGAGCGGGGGGCAGCAGGGGGCAGCAGGGGGCCACAGGGGGCCGCAGGGAGGCAGCGGATCGGGTTAGTCGGCCGCCGGCGGTCGTGGTGTGTGTTCTTGAACAAGGCATGGCGTGTGTCCCCGAACAAGCCGTGGACACAGCGCGCCGGGCCGTCAACCGCACCGCGGTGAAGTGCAAGCGACGTCGCGATGCGGGCGCTCTGCCTGTCAGCGACACCTCCGACACCTGGTTTCCGACTCCGCCCAACCCACACCTCGGGACCATGCATAGCTGGGCAGCGGCCTGCTGCTCCCCAGCTATTACGGTGCCTCCAAGATGACCCAGTCGCGCCTCCTCCCCTCGCAGAAGAACATCACCCTGCTTGGCCAAGCCGCAGGACCGAAGCGCGCTGTGGGTTGTTGGGTACTCCCGCCCCCCAGTCACCGCCCGCCCGCCCGCCAGTCCCCCCCTCAGCAGCATCTACCGGCTCGCATGCACACGCGATTGCCCTCACGTTGACCCGCGCCTTCGTTCAAGGTGCCCCCCGTCGAGGCGGTCAAGCCGGTGCACCACCTGCTCGCGCGCCACACCCAACCGCGGACCCCAACCGCGGAACCCACCTGCCACCAGCTCCGGCTCCCTGGCCACCAGGAACAGCCCGTCCCCATCCAGGACCAGCGGCATCTTGGCCGCCTTGGCGCGCAGGATGACCGACCGCGCAATGTCCAGCAGCAGCGGGTCGCGCCCCAGCCCCGGCCCCACCACGAGGCAGTCGAGCCGGTTGAACCAGCTCTCCACCTCCGCAGTCGCCTCGGCGACGTGCGCTGCCGCTGCCGCGGTCTGCGCCGCGACGTCCGACTGGTCGCCCCCCAGCAGTGGAGATGCGGACATGCCGCCCAGTGACCCGGGGGCGGCCGCTTGTGGGGCGGCGGCGGTCGCCTGGTCCAACATGATGAGGCGGGTGGGTACGAGGCAAGGGGGGTGCGAGGCACGTTCGCGGCGGCGGCGTAGGAACGGTAACAGATGGCGACGCTGCGCGGGATATGCGGGGGCCCCTTTACGAAGGACGCCCGATGTGGAACGCGACGACGCCTCTGGCGGGCGTCACTGTTCACAGCATGAACCGGAGTCCGGGTCGCCGGTGTTGGGCTGGCTCGTATGGGCTCGTATGGGCTCGTGCATCCTGATCGCACAGTGCTTTGCGTGGCGCTGTGTTGTGCCATGTTGTACCGCAGCGCGGCCCAAGGTGGATGTGACCCTCGTGGGGGGGGGGCACATACCGGTTAGGTGCCCGCGTCGCTCTGGCGCCCTGGCGCAACGGCGCAACGGCGCAACCCAGGTTTGAGGCCATGCCTACCTTGACCTGCTGTAACAAGTCGGACCGTTGCAGGAAGTACGGATGGACCAGCAGGTCGGGGCTGTACTGCTTGATGATGGGCGCTGCGCTCGTGGAGCAGAAGACGTGCGACAGGTCTGCGCCCACCTGCAGTGCGCTCAGGAACGAGTGGGTGTGGGTGTGGGTGTGGGTGTGGGTGTGGGTGTGGGTGTGGATGTGGGTGTGGGTGTGGGTGTGGGTGGGTGTGGGTGTGGGTGTGGGTGTGGGTGTGGGTGTGGGTGTGGGTGTGGGTGTGGGTGTGGGTGTGGGTGTGGGTGTGGGTGTGGGTGTGGGTGTGGGTGTGGGTGTGGGTGTGGGTGTGGGTGTGGGTGTGGGTGTGGGTGTGGGTGTGGGTGTGGGTGTGGGTGTGGGTGTGGGTGTGGGTGTGGGTGTGGGTGTGGGTGTGGGTGTGGGTGTGGGTGTGGGTGTGGGTGTGGGTGTGGGTGTGGGTGTGGGTGTGGGTGTGGGTGTGGGTGTGGGTGTGGGTGTGGGTGTGGGTGTGGGTGTGGGTGTGGGTGTGGGTGTGGGTGTGGGTGTGGGTGTGGGTGTGGGTGTGGGTGTGGGTGTGGGTGTGGGTGTGGGTGTGGGTGTGGGTGTGGGTGTGGGTGTGGGTGTGGGTGTGGGTGTGGGTGTGGGTGTGGGTGTGGGTGTGGGTGTGGGTGTGGGTGCTCTGCCCATCAGAAAGTGAACCGCGGGGACCATTGCCGCCGCGGTTGCAAGCCTGCCGTCAACACGACAGCTGGGTACCCCGGCGGTGTGACCACCTACCGCCAAGGCGGCGAAGGCCGCAAAGTACGGCGCTCCTGTGTACTCGAAGCATCCACCCAGAACCGCAATCTTTCCTGACTGTCCCTTGAATCGGTCGTCTGTGAGCAGGGCCGAGTGAAGCGCAGACATTGTCTTCGTGCCAACTCACGAAACACTCGTGCTAGGGTTACTCACCTGTCAACGCTGGTACAATACGCCGCACCTCCGACCGAATTTCATCGCTCATCATCGCATTTTCGTTCCTTTCCCCCGAGTTGCTCAGGTTCCTCGTCACAGTTCGAGAGCCCATGCCCTACGACATTCACCCAACAGAAGTGATTCATTGCTCGCAAGTATCCTGCTGGTGACCACCAAATAATTACCGGCCGGTTTTCGGCCATGCCACTGAATCCTGCACTTCGGGCGGCCATTCATGCTGGCTGTAAAGACACAGTGTATTGTAGAATATTAAATGTTATCGTATGGTAAAGTTGGCGAAAACATATTCACAAGAAGGGTCCCCGCTGTTAGCGCACAAATTTACTGTAAGGACGAGGCGTCAGCATATCAGTGACTGTCGGGAATCTATAACCAGAAGCATCGGTACTTGTCGACTGGCTGAGTTGCAGTGGTCGCGGTGTCGTCGAAGAAGAAACTGACTTGTACGACTGGGATCGTGGTTAAAAGGGTTACTTCATAGATCTGTTGAAGTACACCAGACGAGCTGAAAGACCTACATTGCGTTTGGTACAACCTCGCAGGTGGACACTTAACCTTTCCCTCCCTTTCGGCGCTTTGCGGCCGCCTTTGCCTGCCAAGTCACGCCAACGCGACCGACGCCAACTGCTTGTACTGACACACAGCCATGCGCTGCTTCCATGTTCAAACCAAGAAGCGCCTTCAAGCTGGCACTCTCAGGTTCATCCCTACTATGCGTGTGCCCACACCTGGAAAGTGGAAACGTAACCTCTACCACGCCGTGCAAGTGCGAGGAGCCTCGACTCGGGCCAGGTAGCGCTGGCCTGGACGCGCGAAAGACCACGCTCCTGACCTGATCGCACGCTCTTTTACCCACAGGCGAGGGTTACATCGCGGATCGCGCACCCCACGATTTGTTGCACATCACGTGGCGTGTTGCACCCCATGCGCCAATACAGGACAGTACAGGAGTGCACAACAAGAATTTAAATTGTTGCTGAGTGCACGACGGGGGTCCGTTGCCGGCGCAGCTCCTGCATTTTCACCCAAGAGCCCAATGCCCCACGCCCTGAGCCAACCACCTCAGACCACCGCCACACCGTCCACCACCCGGCAGTTCTTCCACTGCCCAAGCAGAGAGAGCGGCCGGACGACCTCAAGCGCTCCGCATGCAACCGCAAGCAGCAACCGCAGCCAGCAGCAGCAGCAGCAGCAGCCCCCCATGATGCGACATCCCGATGCTGCTGAAGCGCCTCCAGGCGGTGTGGCCCCGCTGGCCGCCTTCTCCTCCGAAGCTCACTGGACCAGCTCCCCCAGGAAGATCGTCTTGTCGCTGGACGCCGACCCGATGATGGGCTCCTGCGACGCGCGCAGCACACCACGGCGACCGATAGCCACAAGTCGCATGTTCCGTCGTGCGCGGTAAGGACCCGTACTTGCAGCGTGCGGCTCCTTGCCATCGGACATGCGGTGGAGGTCGTGTGCGGATGTGCATGCAGGCCAGCACCGCACGCACCTTCGTCCCCCCTCCCCCTGTCACAATCCAGACGGCGACAGCGGTGCCGCGACTTCACGGAGGACTTGGCTCCCGATGGTCGCAAGAGCGGTGAACCAGCAGGCGCCACAAGCCGCCTGCCCGTCCCCCCACCCCTACCAAAGCCCCACCGGCATGCGCCTGAGACCTGATCCCGCGAACTCCCACCTCCACCTCCATCATCACCCGGACAGAAGCCACCCGCCCTGCCCGCACCTTGGGGTGGAACACCACCTCGTTGACGCTGCCCGTGTGGCCCGGCAGCTGGTACAGCACCTTGCGCGTGTTGGTGTCCCAGATGTAGACCTGTGGAGCGTGACGGAGCGGAGTGGGTTGCGGAGAGGGTTGCGGAGCGGAGAGGGTTGCGTAAGCCCCAAGCAGTCGGGGCGCCTTCCGTGCAAGAAAACACACCAGTCCTCTGCTGCAGCGCACCCACGACTGAGGCGACCTCCCCATGCTGCTTTACACGCTGCTTTCCCCCGAACCAATCGTACCATGCGGTCGGCGCTCCCGCAGGCTACCCTGCTGCCGTCGGGCGAGTAGTCGCAGCGGAGCAGGTTCTTCTCAAAGTTGTGGACGTGGCCTGCGGATGTGCGGGGCGGGCGGGCGCCCAAAGACAACGCCCGTCGCTCGATGGTTGCGGTCTCCCCCGGGTGTCCCAACCGGATATCGCGACGTCAAAGCAAGCTAAGCGGTGCGACGACGAGACTGAAACGCCCTCCCGACGTAGCACACCAGCTTCCGCCAGCTGCCATCCCGACTCTGGAACCATGGACTCGCCGCATGGAGTCTTCCGCAACGGCCACTTCCCCCTCCCCTGGGCTCTTTCTTTCTAACCCCCTCCCCTTCGCAGCCCACGGATCGGGTCTCACCCGCGCGCCCACCCAACCCACCTGTGAACACCTTGGTGCACCGGTTCTGCGGCGCGTACGGCCGCACGTCCCACTCTCGGAGCGTGTTGTCCATGCTGTTGGACAGCAGGTGGGAGCCGTCCGGGCTCACACGCAGACCCGTCACCGTGTCACTGTGGCCCTTGAGCTGCAGGGCCGCCGTAGAGCCCGAGCCCTTGCGCAGGTCCCACGCCTGAAGGCGACCCGAAGCGGGCGGGCGGGCGGGCGTCGCGGCGTAACTCAAATCCCTGCGCGACTCAACCCCGGCGTGACCCGATCCCGTCGTGACTCAACCCCGGCGTGATGGGGCCCCGGGACCAAGCCCATGTTTCGGTCGGGCACAACATCACCCAACCCAAACACACCCGCCCCCAAACAGGCCAGGCGGCTTGCGGTCACTTGCACATATGCTGCAGCGCAGCTGTACCTAAACGCCCGGCCGGACCGGACCGGACCGGGACCGCCCGCCGGCCAGCCGGCCCCGCACCTGGATGACGTTGTCCACCCCGCCGCTGTACACCTGGTCCCAGCGTCCGCGAAGGCCACCGCGCACACCGGGAAGCCCTCCCGCATCGTGTACACCGACTTCTTCACGCGCATGTCCCACACCTGGTGGCGGAACGAGAACGAAATTTGTGACCGCCCGAGTGTCACCATCCGGCGAAACAGACAACGCCGTGTGTCTGGTTACACCGCGGCCGGCCCTGGCTGCCCACATGAACGCGTTCGGACTCGGCAGCGAGTTGCGTGCGGTCACAAGGCGTGTTGCACACACATTGGCTTGGTGCACTGGTGGCGTGTGACAAACAAACGAGGGCGGAGTCGATAAAACACAAACCGCAGCAGCAGCCGCTCGACACCACCGGAGACCGGAGGCCTACCTTGACGGTTGAGTCGTCACCGCCCGTCACGAACATCTTAGCCCCGCGGCGCAACGGACAGCAGCTGTTCACGATGCCCGTGTGCTCACCGAGCTTCTTGATCTATAGCATACGGTTCACGGGAGGACGGGAGGAGGGGCGGAGAGAAGCAACATGAAAGCGCGCACGACCGGAGCCGAGCGCATCCGACTCACTTGGTCCAGCGAAGGCCACCGCTGATCGATCGGTTCAGCGCAGGTTGTCCTTATATCCGCGCACCGAACGCACACAGTTGCGCCCTCCCGCTCTCCCAGACAGGGCGCGTGAAACCCCTGGCATACGTGCGCGTGCCCTTTCCCGGGAAGGGCTGTGCACCCCGCTGCGCCCAACCACCCGAACGTGTGCGCAGCTGTGGACTACTTCGTATTACTTCACCCTGCCTGCCATGAGACCGCAATGGGCGACCCTTCCCTTCCGCTATGGCCCTAAACCCTGTAACTCACCTGCGCCCCCGTCTCCGCGTCCCAGCATCTCGTCGTTTTGTCAGCGGAGCAGCTGACGAGGGCCTCCCCGTCCGTAAACCAATGCACCTCCAGGACGGCATTCCGGTGCCCCTGCCACACACAAACCGATCGGAACAGGCGTTGCAGTCATTTGCATCGTCGTGTGTGATGTGCGGTCGTTGTCCCTCGAGGCGATGTGCAGATGTCTCATACAACGGGGCACCATGGGTAGGCACAATGGGTATGGGTTCTTCCCCCGACAGCAGAGTATTGGCTCCACACCAGCACCCCTCACTTTGATGACCATGTAGTTTTCGTTCTCATCATAAACCCGCCAGCAGAAGATGTCTCTGTCGAAGGACGCAGACGCCAGGCACTGCCCATCTGGACTGAAGCGCAAGGAGAACACCTCTCCCCCATGGCCAGATAATTGTATTGTTGGAGCGCTCAAATTGCTAGTACGAGTTTTCGCCTGCAGGAAAGCGCCAGCGCAGTCCGCGACGAAAGCAGCAATTGACTTTATGGGTGATGAGCACAGCTTCACATGTTCATGTGAACTTACATCTTTAGGTGTAGTGCGAATGACAATTTCGTCGTCTGTCCTTGCTTTCTTTGCGGGTACTATGGCCCCGTCGTCCAAATCCTCAGCCAGTGCGCGCTTATCTGCCATTGAAAAATGCCTAGATTGCGATTGTGTGCAACGTTTTCCTTAAAAGCTGGGATTTATGCTGCAGCGCAAGTGCGGATCCGGCGTTGTGAGTCCGCCGCAATACAGTTCCGGTACCCGTCAAACCCTAGCGACAACCGCAGATCTACTACCAAGGACCATATCCATTGGGTGGCGATTTGCTGAGTCGTGCTTCTCGGAAACGTACGGGGTTCACTTGCCGTACGGTGTGATTGCCCACTGCAGGACGTGCGGGAGGATGCCATCCTGACCCGCGCCTACCCCTCCATCATTCTCACAGGCTGTCAGGTTTGAGTGACGCCGCTTCCTGGGCTTCTGTGAGCACGTTGCTGAAACCCCCCGCTCTTGATTCCAACGCACACCGGCTTCAGTGTCATGGGCTCACCACGCACTGAGCGTTGCAGCATTTCCGACGGGCGGGCCTGCGACCAGCCATTGCATGAACTGCATGCCCAGCCCCTGCCGTCCCGCGCCCACTCGGTAGGACCAGCACAGCTAACCAGCACAGCCACAGCAACCAAATAGATAGCTAACCAACCAGCCAACCAACTTGTCATCAATGTACTGTTCAGTACTCCCGTCCCCCCGTGTGCTTCGCCTGCAGACGCCACCACATACCCGCACCACCACGGCCAGCCAGGCTGGCTGCTCCAACGCGCTGCACCATTCGCCCACACTGCATGTGTCAATCCAACGCCCAGGTCCCGGCCGTCGTTTCTGTCCAAACGTAAGCGAACACCCGGTAAGCGACTCCCGCTCGGTCGCGCAAGGACGCGTTCCTGTCCCATTCGGATGTCAAACAAACCGAGAAACCCTGACATGGCAGCAATTCGCATCTCCAAAAGATTGCAACGCGTAATAAGTGGTCCGTTCAAATGGGCCACGCACATGTTATGTGTGCGATTGTGCGTGCTCGTCGGTCACGGTCTGCAAGACGTCACAACTACCGTACGCCCGTTGTCCCGTAGACCGTATACCGTATCCTATCACGAGGGCACCCGCGCAGTGCGCAATGATCCGCCCGTCAAGCCGTGTGGGATGCCTAGGGGTCACCCCACCCTGCACCGCGCGCGCGCAGTACGGCAATACGCAAGAGTGTACATCGACACACGGGCCACACGCATGGGTTCTTGTCCAAACACACGCCACGCGTCGTCACAGTGAGCGGGCGAACCCTGAACCCCGAGCCATGGAGAGCGGGTTTTGTAAGCTCCAGCGCTCCAAGTGGAGTGTCGGGTCACGGATGTGCACACGATATACCCATTGCTATGTGTATATATATAGATGCATGACATGGCATGGCATGACATGACGCCTGGGTATGATGTAGGCGTGCCACGCTTCGTCGACAGACTGCAACCCCCTCCCCTGCAGTGGTCGGGCGCGTCGACGTGTCTGTCACAAGTCTGGGTGCTCCCACACATATTCCCACACACACACACATACTTGTTGAACATACACATACATACACATACACACACGTACACATACACACACATGCTCGCCGGCAACTACCGCTGTACCCCAAGCACCGCCACGCTTGCCCGCTCTGGGTGGGTGGGTGGGTGGGTGGGTGGGCCGCCGGACTGTCAAGGAGTCCCACACGCGGGTAAGTCCGCCCAGGGCAGCAAACGCGCTGCGCTGTAACGGAGGCCTCGCCCGCCAGTCCGTCAGTCCGTTCGTCAGTCCGCCAGTCCGTCAATCAATTCGTCAAGGCCACGGCTCCTAGCCGGGCGATAACAGACATCAACCCACCGTGACACCCGTGAGGTGCACACCCTCCCTCCCTCCCTCGTAGTCTCATCTTTTCGTTGGCTCGGTGGGTCCTCCCCCAGACCCGCCGGCCCCGGGGACCCCTCTAAGGATCCGCAGCTCACATCCGCGTGCTGTCACCCCTTCCGCACACGCACCGACCCTCCCCATATACATATGACACCCGCATACAACTGGGCTGTCCGCTTCGCCCCGTGTCCGCGCCCCCGTACTCATATGCCCCGTGCTCCGAATCACGTTGCGCTCGTCAACTTGCCGGTTGCCTGCTGTCCGGCGCCTGCCCCGGTCCGCACCACCACCACCTCCACCGCTGCGCATCAGCCCGCAGGTCCTGGTCCATGGACATGGGGGCCATGGCCTGGTCACACAGCCTTTGCGACGCTGTCACAGCCTACAGCCGGCCGGCCCCCACCCCTGCGCGCCCTGCCCCTCCCCTGCCCCGTTTCAACGTCACCGGGCCCGTCAACGTCCCCCGTGCCAGCGCACCCTCAGGGCCGCGTCCCCCGCCCCCCTCTCGCCAGTTCTCCGAGGTCCCCCCGCTGCCCCCGCCGCCGCACCTCCCCACCCCGCCCAAGCGCTGTCCAGAGCCGAGATCGCGGCCTCACGGACCATCCCCAGCCGCTCGAGCTCCACCGCGCGGTGCGCCGCTCGCACCGACCCCTCGCCACCCCCACCGCCGCCAGCCCCGCATCAGCGTGCACCAGCAGCTGGCGGTGCCATGCGGCCCGGGGGCAGTCACTGGCTCCGTCCTGAGGGCCTCCCCGGCCGCTGTCGCTGTCGCTGTCGCTGCCGGCGTCGCTGCCGACGTCGCTGCCGCGGCCCTGCCAGCGGCCGCCGCCGACCACCCGACACGAGCCAGGGGTGCCGCTGACAGTCCCTCACCCCTGGAAGCGACATCTCGTCCTGCTGACCTGCTCGCCGACCCCGCCGCGTCCGGCCCTCGGAGCCAGGAGGGGCGGGGCGCAGACCGGTGGGAGGGCCCGCGGGGCCTCCAGGCTCTCGGCGACCGGTCCACCCGTGCCGCCGGACCCACCGTTGGCGGCGGAGGCGGAGGCGGAGGCGGAGGCGGAGGCGGAGGCGGAGGCGGAGGCGGAGGCTGAGGCTGAGGCTGAGGCTGAGGCGGAGGCGGAGGCGGAGGCGGAGGCGGAGGTTGGGAGGCGGTGGTCCACTGACACCGAGAGCTCCACCGTCGCTGTCGGCGCCCCCACGCCCGTTGGGGCCGGGGCGGGGCCGGGGCCGCACGGGCAGCCGCGGCGACTTCGCCGACGGGCTGCGCCGCTGCGGTCGACCCGGAGGGTGATCGCGCCCCGAATGCTGTCCAGCCGCGGACCGACGCGGGCAGCGACGCGGCGGAGCGCAGGGACCTGGCCGAGCTCGCGTCCGGGACCCTCCGACTGCCCACCGGACTGCCCACCGGACTGCCCTCCGGGATGGTCTTCGGAACTCCCGCCGGGGGGCCCTCGGGGGCCCGGCGACATGGCCTCGGACTTCCGCCGCGTCGCATCCGCGCTGCTGCGCCGCGCCGCGCGGAGCCGCCGTCGTTGCCTGCCGCTCCGCTGCCGTCGCCGCTGCCCACCTCCCGACCCCCGCCCCCGCCACCATCGCCGCTGCGCCGCGACCCCGCCGACGACGCCGACTGCGTCCGGCGGCCCCGCATCGTGAGCCCCGGTCCCGGCCCCATCGTCGTCGTCGTCGCATCGTCCTGCTGCCGCCCCCGCGCCGGCGTTGCCGCCGGTGCCGTGCAGCCCGGCCGCCGTCGCCAGGTTCACGCACCCAGGACCCCACCGCCCGCCCACACGCCGGCTGCCGCCCGGCGCTCCCTGGCTCTCATCGACTTGAGGTGGCGGTACCGCGTCTGTGCCGCCGTGTGACCCGCCGCCGCGCGCTGGAACGCGCATAGCTCAGCCTCGCGGCGGCGCGGCCTGCTCCGACAGGCCCTTCCGGCCGCGCCCGCCGCCGCCGCCGCCGTCGCCACCCTCGCCGTCCGCATCGGCCCCCGCGTCCTCGCCCGACATGCCCGTCTCCACGCCCAGCAGCTGCATGCCCAGGTCGAGCCGCTGGATGATGGTTTGGAAGATGCGCTTGCGTTGGGGGGCTCCGAGGGCTCGAGGGCAGCGACGGCGACGGCTCCAGGGAAGCGGATGCGGCGGCGGCGGCGGATGCGTCCGTCGCGGGCGCGACGGGCAAAGGCTGCGTGTGGTGCGAGAGGGCGAGGAGGGGTATAGGAAATTGGTAAACGTTTTAAAACTGCGCTGCTGCCAGAGCGACGTTCGAGGGCGAGGGCGAGCGGGGGGGGCCGAGACTCCGAGTCTTTATTGACAACAAGGGGACCGCGACCTCCGGCCGTGTCAGCGGCAGGGTGGCCATGATGTCGAGTACGTTAATGCTTCACATCAGTCACGTGGGATGACAGCAAGATGCCGGGGGCTGTATCGGTCTGGACTGCGGCGCGCAAGCGCCTGTTCCCGCTGTGACAGCTGTCACCCGCACATGCCGCCCGGGGCCGGTCCCGGAGGGAGTGAGCCGAGTGGGATAGATTGTGACAGAGTGGGACATGGGTGGACCCCTCCCCTCCCCCTCCCCCTTCCCCTTCCCTTCCCCTTCCCCTTCCCCTTCCCCTTCCCCTTCCCCTTCCCCTTCCCCTTCCCCTTCCCCTTCCCCTTCCCTTCCCCTTCCCTTCCCCTTCCCCTTCCCCTTCCCCTTCCCTTCCCCTTCCCTTCCCCTTCCCCTTCCCTTCCCCTTCCCCTTCCCCTTCCCTTCCCCTTCCCCTTCCCTTCCCCTTCCCCTTCCCTTCCCCTTCCCTTCCCCTTCCCTTCCCTTCCCCTTCCCCTTCCCCTTCCCTTCCCCTTCCCCTTCCCCTTCCCCTTCCCTTCCCCTTCCCCTTCCCTTCCCCTTCCCCTTCCCCTTCCCTTCCCTTCCCCCCCCCCCACCTGTGTCAGCAGGAGGCGCAGGGAGCGGTGCTTGGCATGAAGTGCAGCACCGTGTGCCCCTTGCGACCCGCCCCGGCCGCCGCCACCATGGCCGCCGCGATGGCCGCCGCGGGGTTCACGAGACCGCCGGGCCCCGCCAGCTGGCTCTCGCCCTGCACCGCCTCCGCCGCCGCGATGGCCACCGCCCGGACCTCCTTGATCAGGTCCGTCAGGACCTCCGTCACCTCGGGCAGATCGTACCTGGGGCAGCAGCGGCAGCAGCAGCAGCAGAGGGCCGGGTGTCCGGGCCACCAGGAGGTGTGAGATGTGGAGATGGGGCGTAGGAGGTGTGGGAGGTGTGGGAGGTGCTGCGGGTACCGTATGTGGGCCGGGTGTGGGACGGGTGTGGGCCGGGGGCCGGTTGGACAGGGCGCTGCAGGGGGGAAGGGGTTGCGTGGGTGGGCTTCTCGTTAAACACATACACAATCCGCGCCCCCGTCCCGCCCCTGCGCCTCCCACCTGCTGAGCTGCAGGAGGCCGCGCACGCCTCCCTCAATGTGCTTGCCCCGCGTCTGCATGCGCAGCACCCCCATCAGCGACCGCACGTAGGACCCAGCAGGTGCTGCCGGAGGCTGCGGGAGCAGGGCAGCCTGTGTGGTGGTGGTGGTGGGGGGGCACGTGAGGGATCAAGGCGGGCCGGGAGGGTGAGGGAGGGCGGGCGAAAGTGTTGGGGATAAAAAGAAAGAGTAATTGGGGAAAGAGAGGAAAGGGACACAAGGCAAGGACGCGGCGCGCAAGGGTTCGCCCGGGCAGGAAAGCGTTGGGGCCAGGGTATGGGGCCGATGCGGTTTCGCTGTCTTTACTGACAAACGGGGCCGATGCGGTTTCGCTGTCTTTACTGACAACGGGGCCGATACGGTTCGCTGTCTTTACTGACAAACGGGGCCGATGCGGTTTCGCTGTCTTTACTGACAAACGGGCCGATACGGTTTCGCTGTCTTAACTGACAAACGGGGCCGATACGTGACCACTCGCACCCCCAACAGCTCCACCAACGGCACGGGTAAGCCTCGCCGCCGCCCACCCCCTCCCCCCCGGGGCCCGCTGCTCCCCCCCCCTGTCAATGGCTCCCCTCCTTTGCCAATACAGGCAGCGGAATCGCGACGGCCCCCCTCCCTCCCCTCCCTTCCCCTGAGCACCCACCGTCCCACACTGGGTGTGTCTGGGCTGTTTCTCTTTCACCCACGGTCCACCGGTCCCCCCCCAAGGTCCCCCCCCAAGGTCCCCCCCCAAGGTCCCCCCCAAGGTCCCCCCCCAAGGTCCCCCCCAAGGTCCCCACCTGACAACGGAGTTCTCAATGAAGGAGGGCCGCACCACGATGTCGCCCCTCCGCTTCACGATGACCTTGTGGCCGGCTGCTTGTACACGAACCAGCCAATGTACCTGGTGGGGGGTAGGGGGTGTGGGGGGGGTGGGATGGGGGGGGATGTGCAGGAAGGTGGTCGACATCGTGTGGGTGGGATGGGGAAGGAGATCGGCGGAGGGCTTCAGACGGCAGACGAGGGCAAGGGACGTGATTCTGTACGAGTCCAATAGAGCAGAAAAGCTTGGAGCAGGCCAGTCCCCCTCTCCCACGGGCTCCCCCTCATGGCCCCCTCGCGGCCTCCCAGGTCGCTCCGGCCCCTCCGTCTCCCCCCTACCGTCTGCCCCCCTACCATCTCCCCCCTACCGTCTCCCCCTACCGCCCCCCCCCCTACCGTCCCCCTACTCCCCCCCCGCCTCCCCCCTCCCCTCCCCCCCTCCCGTCTCCCCCCCCGTCTCCCCCCCTACCGTCTCCCCCTACCGTCTCCCCCCTACCGTCTCCCCCCTACCCCCCCCTCCGTCTCCCCCTACCCCGTCTCCCCCCTACCGCTCCCCCCCTCGCTCCCCCTCCCGAGTCCCCCTCCCGTCTCCCCCCTCCCGTCTCCTCCCCCCTCCCGTCTCCCCCCCGCTCCCCCTCCCTCCCCCCCTCCCTTCTCCCCCCTCCTCCCCCCCTCCCTACCTCCCCCCTCCCTTCCTCCCCCCTCCCTTCCTCCCCCTCCTTCCTCCCCCCTCCTCTCCCCCTCCCTTCCTCCCCCCTCCCCCCCCCCTCCCTTCCTCCCCCCTCCCTTCCTCCCCCTCCCTTCCTCCCCCCTCCCTTCCTCCCCCCCCCCCTCCCCCCCTCCCTTCCCCCCCCTCCCTTCCTCCCCCCTCCCTTCCTCCCCCTCCCTTCCTCCCCCTCCCTTCCTCCCCCCTCCCTTCCTCCCCCCTCCCTTCCTCCCCCCTCCCTTCCTCCCCCCTCCCTTCCTCGGGTCTCGCTCACTTGGGTGTCAGCGGGATCATGTCGTTGCCGTTGATGAGGTGCCACGTCTCAGCAACCGCCTGCCGGGGCGGGACAGGGGAGGGGGACGGGGGAGGTCATGGCATGGAGGGCGGAGGGACGGGAGGAGCGGCGGAGGGCGAGGCAGTCGAAGCGGAGTAACGCCCAGGCGCGAGACATCTTACGCGCCGAGCCGTGCTCGGGTTGCCTAGAGCCCAGGTGATGCACGGCGCCGCACCGCACGGCGCCGCACCGCACTGCACTGCACTGGACTGCACTTCGCTCCGCATAGGGCAGGGGGGCACTGGGGTATGCAGCGGGAGCGCATTGCAGCGCAGCAGGTGGTCGCCCTTCAGGACAGGCCGCCCCTCAGCCGCACAGCGCCCGCACGTGGATCCGGTGCGCCCAAGGCCCCACGGCCGCGACGAGCTCCCCCCCCGCACCCCGCGAGTTGACCCCAAAGCCCAAGTGTGGCCATCAAGGAAGCCCCCACCTTCCTTAATGTCAATCAAAACAGCGGTCACCGCACCGAAAGTCACCGAGTGGACGCACCCCCCCCCTTCCCTCAGTTGATCCCTCCCTTGGACCGTCGCTCTGGCAGCAGCAGCACAGTTGGAACATGTCTACCGATTTCCTCTACCCCCTCTACCCCCATCCTCCTGAACACGTTCCCTCCTCCCCCCTCCTCCTGCCGCCTCACCCTGTTGTACAGCCCAGCGAAGGCGTGGTTCCCCACCCGGGGCGAGCCGTACGTGTAGCAGGTGATGTGTTGGTGCGGCAGGCTGCTGCCCAGCACCCGGACCAGGTCCAGGGTGCACAGAGCCGCGTGGGCACCCCCCAGGGAGTGGCCTGGAGGCGGCACGATGTGTGTTTAGAAAAGAGATGCGTGTGTGTGTGGGGGTGGGGTGGCGGGGTTGAGTACCGGTAAGGGGCGAAATGGGGGGGTGTCCCCCAGCGGGAGGAAAGACGGCGGGGCCGGCGAAGGGTCTGACTCCAGAATGCAGCAATGGACACAAAGCGAATCGCGCATCAATGGGGCCCCCCCGCTGTACTCGCAGGGCGGCTCAGATGGAGCTTAAAGCAATACGGAACATTGTACGGCATTGTACGGCATCCGTACTACTAATTACAGTTCACCTTCGTCCCCTTTGGGGACTCGGTGGCGGGCGACGCTCTGTTTGCCGGGACGTAGTCACCCCCCCCCTCCCCCCCACCGGGTCTTCTCAGCTTCCGCCCACCCGAGTCCCTTCTCCGCTGTGCAGGGTCAGCGCATCCTGCGCCGTCCACCCCCCACCCACCCAAAGACCCCACATTGCTGGTCCCCTCGCCCCTCCTTGCCCCCCCCCTTTCCTCCTCTCTCCCCCTTTTTCCTCCCCTCCTCCCTAGTAGGTTGGATGTGTCTACCAGTTTCCAATACCCCCCCCTCCCCCCCTCCTCCCCCCTTCCTCACCCGTGACGATGATCTTGCCGTGCGGGTGCCGTTCACGGTAGCCCCGCACCCAGTCCAGCACCTCCGTGTTAAACCCCCCGTGCGTCCAGCTCCATTGGAAGCCGTGGTGCACGGAGGCCAGAGCGGCCACCGCGTGCTTCTGCTTCCAGTACGAACGCTGGTAGTACGGCACCTGACGACAAGGAGCGGGACCCAGGGGTGGGGGTGGGGCCGCCGAGGGGTTATCGAACAGTGGCAGCAGTAGCAGCAGTCAGCAGCAGTCAGCAGTCCGGAGCAACAGCAGTAGCAGCAGTCAGCAGTCCCGGCCGCGGCAGCTTACCAGAAAGGCCTTGAGGTCCACACACGCCGCCTTCAGGGACGCAGTCCCGCGGAAGCAGAGAAGGCACTGCCGTGTCAAGGGCGGCCAGGAGGGAGGGAGGGAGGCAGGGAGGGAGGGAGGGAGCGGGGCGTATGGGACTCGTGGCCCATCACGTGTGTGCGGTGCTTCACCTGCCCCTGAGAACGTACGAGCAATGATTTCAAGATACCCAAGTACGGCAGCAGCGCCCCCAGGCCCAGCTCTTGGACACCAGCGGCCGGGAGCGGGCGCACAGGTCGACAGCGAAACCGCAAAAGAGCACCAAACCGATGACCGCCGCTATGGGTTCCTCTCCCCCCCAGACCCGCCGTCCCCAGTGATAGATTGGCCTCTTCCCTTATGGAGGGCCCCGCAGGGCCCCCCGTAAGGCCCATGAGGCCCTCTTAGGCTCCCCCCGGATGTTGTGACCCGCCCGATCGAACAGCGCTTGCAAGCTGATGCTGCCGATCTCGAATCACTCCAGGGCCACTACACCGGGGCACCGCCCACCCTTTACCGCCCCCCACCACCGCCACCAGCCCTGCGGTGACCCACATGCTTCCAGGTCCAGGCGATGACCACCTTGGCGTCACTGTCCTCATTGCGCTTCACCTGCGGGGGGCAGGGGAGGGGGGAGGGGGTGACGCCATCGGGCGGCGCAGGGCGGGTGGGTGGGTGGGCGATTGGGTAGGGCCGGGCCGAGCGCGCGCCGGGGTGCCCTCTCAGCCACCCGCCTCTGCTTGGGGTCACAGAGATGTACGGGCCGGGCCGGCACCGCCCCCCGGGGCTTACCGCGTGGCGACGCTGCCCCCTGGCGGGCACGAGCAGGGTCTCCGCACCCAAGAGCTGCACTCTCTCCCGCCACGGCAGCCGCGTGGACGTCAGGTCCGTTGAGCCTTCCTTCGCCCTAAACCTCTGCAGCTCGGGTCTCCAAGCCCGGCCCGGCCCAGCCCGGCCCTCCGTCCCTCCCTCCCGCGCTCCCCCGTTGTGTCTATCGAGGCAGCGATTGAAACCTCAAAAGTGGGTAGCGCCCACCAGGTATCCGGCCAGTGGCCGACGTCCCTCCCTCGCCCCATCCCTCCCTCCCTCCCCCCGGACCCACCACCACGTGCTCCAGCTCGAACAGCTGCATCAGCTTGGACAGCGGCAGCCGCATCTCACAGCCCGGCTCCTCGTAGTAGTAGGCGTGCTCGCACCTGTACGGCGGGAGCGGGGGTGTTGTTGTAGGACAATGGTAGACAGATTGGTAGACGAGGGGGAGTATAGGAAGAGGGGGTCCAGGTTACAGGGACCACCGCGGTCCGTCCGTCCGTCCGTCCGTCCGTCCGTCCGTCCGTCCGTCCGTCCGTCCGTCCGTCCGTCCGTCCGTCCGTCAGGGAGATAGAGCCGGGGGCCGAGGCGCAGCACAGTCCTGCCGGGGTATTACGGCCGCTCCGCAGCGCCCTCGCCGCCGACCGAGAGTCCATCAGACCCCCTCCTGCCGGCTCAACGCCCTCGCCCTCGCCCTCGCCCTCGCCCTCGCCCTCGCCCTCGCCCTCGCCCTCGCCGGGGTAGTACATGCCCCAGCTGACCTCAGCGACACCCCTCCCCTGTACTGGTTCCCCCCCCGGCCGTCTCCCCGCTCGCCCCCCCCCTCGACCCCGCCCACCAGTACGTCAGCTTGACGGCCGTCTCGAAACAGAACATGGGCTCGCGGTCCAGCTGCGCGATGCGGTGCGGGTTGGAGCGGACGGTGCACAGCCGCAGGGCTCGCTGGCGGGGCAGGTCGGCCTCCGTCCAGGCGAACCGCTGCGGCAGCGATGAGGGGACAGGAGGACAGGGGGCGGCGAGTAGGTAAGGAGGAGGAGGAGGAGGAGGAGCGGCCGATAGCGCGCAACGGCAGGATGAGCTTTGGGCCTCAGGACAGGTTGGTGGCTGTTTCGAGGTCCAGATCCGCTTGGACCCGCTTTGGATTCGCTCCGATTCGTGAACGCTAATGAGCATGAGCATGAGCTGACGGACTTCGATTGAGTTTATCCTAGGGATGGTGAACCTTAGCAGCAACTGTGCTGCCTCGGATCTATAAATCCGGTGAGGTTGCCCGCCCCAGCCCCCCGTCCAGCAGGTTTGGGTCTCCCCTGCCGTATCCGGAACCCCCCGCCCTGTCCCGTCCCCACCGCACGCGCTGTCCGGGGTCCCGCGAAGGCCGGGGGCTGGGGGCTGAGAGCCCTGTGGTCCGGCCTGGGGCCTGAGAGCCCTGTGGTCCGGCCTGGGGCCTGAGAGCCCTGTGGTCTGGCCTGGGGCCTGAGAGAACGAGCACAAACGAGGTGGTCCTGTGCCGCGACAGCGGGGAGCAGCCTCGCGGCCCCGGGGTCTCCGCACCTGCAACGTCGCCTGCATGATGGGCAGGTCGCCCAGCACGCTCCGGGGAATGTAGACCCAGGCCAGCACGGCCACCACCATCATCGTCACCACCTGTGTTTGTGTGTGTGTGTGTGTGTTGGGGGGGGGAGTGGAGGATGAGTGGGATGGGATGGCGCGGCACAGCTCGCACCGCGCTTGGTGCACGCTGCACGGCCGCCCTCCTCCTCCTCCTCCTCCCCCTCCTCACGACGGATCGCGGCTCAAACGGGCCCGCCGGCTACGGCGCCACATGCAGGGCAAGAAGCACGACGCCTGGGGAGGGGGGTATAGGACATTGATAGACATGCCGCCCCTCCCTCGGAGGGGGGGGGGGACAGCCGCTCCCGGGGGATGCAGACGACTTGTCAGTGGGCTGCTGGGCCGAGCCTTGCGTTGCGGGCTGTCGATTACAGCCTCCAGGCCCGCGGGTAAGCAGTATTACGGACAGGCGGACATCGCCGTTGTTGCACCTGTCCCCACCCCCTTCCTGCCCCCTCCCCTTGGCCGCCCCCTTCCTGCGCCCCCCCCTTGGCCGCCCCCTTCCTGCCCCTCCCTTGCCTCCCCCTCCCCCTCGGCCGCCCCTTGCCCCCCCCTCGGCCGCCCCCTTGCCCCCCCTCCCCCTTGACCGCCCCCTTGCCCCCTCCCCCTTGGCCGCCCCCGTCCTGCCCCCTCCCCCCGTTACTGCACCTGGGAACTCCACAACCCCAGCATAGCGTCCAGGCTGAAGCGGCACTCCGAGTTGCCGCCCTCGGCGTCGACGGCCGCCGGGACGATCAACGCCTGCGACGGACGGTGGCGCCACGCTTGTGTTTGGAAATGAAACCCGCCCGCCCGGCCCCACGCTTGCGTTATGCGGCAGGCAAGGCAGGAGCGCGTGACATGCCAGGGGCCTAGCTGAGCCCGACGACGCCAAGCGTGTGTGTGTACGGGTGGTGTACGAGGGAACGTGCTTGTGTACAGCACCCGGGGGTTGCGGGGCTTGCACAGCCCGCCCACGTGGGGGTAGGCGCCAGGCTTGCCGTACTTATGCCGTACCGAGTTTCGGAGCACCACACCGACCACGGCAGCGCACCTGTACGAACTCGTTCACCACCAGGAAGACCACGGCGGTGCCGCGTATCCGGACCTCCACCGACAAAAAAATGTTCAGACGGCGGTACAAGACGTACGACCTGCCAGGGCCGGTACCGTACGCACACGGCGGAGGCGGAGGGGGAGGAGGAGGAGGAGGAGGGGGAGGTACACGGAAATTGGTAGACACATTCACCACAATGCAGGAGGGTGAGGAAGGCGGGGGGGCGGGGGGTCGCGGTTGGTTGCGTCGTAGCCTGTCGGCTCAGACCACGCGACGGCCGCTGCGCGCACTGCATGGTGCGGCCGTGTGGCGGTGGAACCGGAGCCGCCAGATGGCCCTGCATGGGAACTACCGTACCATGCAGGGCCCAGCTGCCGTACTTCTACAGCGAGCGTCCGTCCCCCGCGATGTCCGTAGCCCCTCCGCACCGTCTCGGTCCTCGGCGCCCCACCCGCCACCACCCACCCACCCACCCACCCACCCACCATCGATATGTCTACCCATCGCCCCTACCCCATACCCCCCTGGCATTAGATTTTCTTTCTCCTTTTCACCGCCTCCCCCATACCCCACCTGGACCGCAGGTACGCGAACGCCTTGAGGCAGAAGGTGATGTAGATGAGCGTGTACGCGGCCTGACCCGCCAACATGACGACCAGGGAGATCAGCGCGGGCCCGTCGAAGGTCCTGCGGGGGTTGGGGGAGGGGGGTATAGGAGATTGGCAGACATTTTTAAACTGCGCTGCTGCCAGAGCGAATATCCGATAGAGACTCGACTGCACCAGGTGTGCGGGAGGGGGGAGAGGAAGGGGCGGTGGCGGTGGAATGAAATAAAATACAGAGGGGCTCGGAGGCGGCACCGGGATCGGGTCTTCACGGTCGGTACCGAGTACCGAGGACCGGGGGCGTACTCGGGTCCCCTGCCCATCCCCTCCAGGGGACACTCCTGCACCAGCCAGCGGACTTGGCTGTCACCTGTGCCAGTTGGCAGCAGCGCCCCCTCCACCGCCCGCCCGCTGCACTGCCTGATACGGTATGTTGCCCAACCCCACACCGCACTGTCAAGCCCGGTGAGGTCCGGTCCGTGCTGTGCTGTGCTGTGCTGTGCGTGTTCCCCTCTCGAAACCAGCCAGGCGGCCCCCTCCCCTCCCCGGGTGCGCCTGGGCTGTTCTCACCTCAACCCCGATCCCGCCGTCAGCGCAGTCCATCGTTGCCCACCCAATCGCTACAAACCCCTTCTTCACCCTTCCCCCCGAACCTCCCCCTACACACCAAGGGTCTGCAGCCCGTGGCCAGGGTCAGGCCCTGTCAGATATGTGCACACACACACACATACACAGTCCTCTTTAACACACACATACACACAGAGCCCCCCCTCAGCCTTGTATCCCCCCCCGCCCCTCCGCTCACTGGCATTTGAGGTAGAGGTCCAGGCAGGAGCCCCCGCTCCTGCTCGCCCGCCGGTCGTAGCTCTGCGCCGCCACGTAGCCCACCGTGAGGCTCACCAGGCACTGGAAGGGCAGCCACAGCCAGGCCACCGGCGACAGGAACTCCCACCAGGGCGCGTCGATGAAGAGCTGCTCGTCGCGACCCGCGTCCGAGGCCATCAGCTCCGCCGCGATGTCCGCCGCGCGCACCACGTCCGCGTGCGCCTGCGGCGCCGGCACGTGCTCCGCCTCCGAAACCACCGCCGCCGCGGCCGCGGCGACCAACGCGGCGGCGCCGACCGCCGAGTCGGCGTCCTCCACCGGCAGGGCCTGGCCGTCCGTGGCGGCGAAGTCGTGACCGGGCGCCGTCGTCGTCGACGCCGGGGAGGGTGCCGGCCGGCCGAGGAGCACCGGCGGTGCCGGTTGGACTTTCGGGGTCAGGGAGGTGGTGGTGGTGGTGGTGGCGGCGATGGTAGTTGTGGGGTTGGGGTTGGGGGTGGCGGGCGGGGAGGTGGCGGGAGAGGGGGTCAGGGGTGGGGGCTCCGCCTGCGGCATGGGCAGCTCCGCCCGGGCTTCGATCCCAATCGCCCCGTTCCCCATCCCCGCGCCCTCCCCTGGAGCCGCCTCGACGCTGCCTCCGCGCGCCGCGCCCGGGGCCGCCCGCCCCCCGGCAGCCGCCGCTGCGTCGCCGGCCTGCGGTGCCCGCCCCGCTGCGGGCGGCAGCCCCACCGAGCCGTCCGGAGCCCGACCCACCCCGGGGGCCGATGACGCCACGGCCTGCAGCGCAACGGCCGGCGGCGCCGCGGGCCCCGCCGGCCTGGGCCCTGTGCGCGCCCCTGACGCCACCTGCTCGGCCTTTTCCCCCCCGCCGCCGCCTCCACCGCCTCCGCCGCCGTCGGTCGGCAGCGCCACCCGGGTGACCAGGACCTCGGAGGCGCCCTGGCCCTCCAGGTTGAGCTCCCGGACCACGAGCTGGGCCGCCGGATCCATCATGGCGGCCCCGTGGGCGGTACCCCTGGGTGCCGCCCCAGTGGGGGACCGAGAGGCCGCAGGCACCGGGGCGGGGAGGGCCGACGAAGGTGACGCGGCGACCGGTGCACCTGGGCTGGTCGCGGACTTGTTGCTGCCCTGTTGGACGGCGCCGAAGGAGGCCCGGCGCACCGCCCCGCAGCAGCGCAGCAGCCTCTGGCGCACCAGGATCTTCATGCGCTTCGTCAGGGTCAGCGGGCCGCCCCGGTGCACCGTCATGCCCCGGGCCGATATGGTCCAGATGCACAGCAGGGTGTTGGCGGCCGTCAGGCGCACGCCGTAGGTCCACAGCAGCGTGCGGTGGAAGCTGCGCCCCAGGGAGGGGGAGGGGGGCGGAGAGGAGGGGACCGGGCGGCGCGGGGCTACGTCGACGAAGGCGGCGAGAAGGCCAGCCGGCCAGGGGCGCAGGGGCCGAGAGGGGGGCCATCGAACACGACTGCGCCAGTGCCTCAGTCGCACCCGTAGGTACGGACGGCAGGATGTCGCTCCGGAACCCCGCAGCGCCACTGGCCCCTGAACCCGTGGGTCTAAAACCCTACTACAGCCCCATGGGTCCCCAGTGATCCGGCCCTCCGCCCGGACGCACCGCACGTCGTCCGCGAGTGCTGAGGTGTGGCGGGGCTTTTCACCCCCCGGGGGCTTTTCACCCCCCGGCCCCCCAACCCCCACCCGCTCCCGCACCGGTAGCAGTCGGTCTCCAGCCGCCGTGCGCTGCCCGCGTACGTCCAGGCCGCCAGGTTGGCGATGGCGACCGTCAGCTCCGCCAGTCGCGACATGTAGATGCGGATGCGCCGCTGGTCCCAGCGCCGCCGCCGGATGAGGAACCAGGTCCCGCGCACCACGTACAGCATCCAGAGCACGAACAGAAGCGAGCAGCAGATGACGCCCGCCACGAAGTTGTCTCGGAAGTTGGGCTTCTGAGAGTCGAGCAAGTACCAGGACCTGCCCGCGGCCTGCGCACTCACCTGTGTGTTAGGCAGGCAGGCAGGCAGAACAGGGAGTGCGTGACATGCGAGGGGCCGAGTGGCGCTCAATAGTTTGCCCGTATGCGTATATAATATACCCATTGCCCAACCCATATAATAAATAAAAGGCTGCGGTGTCGGAGGAACGCTGTCGATTTGGCTCGCTGTCGGTGTCGCGGCGTCGCGGAAGACTACCAGCTGGTGCGGGGGTCGGCTGCCTTGGCCACACAGATTCACACCACAATGCTTGCGTGCGTGCGATCCTGTGTGTGTAAAAGATAACTGTGTGTGTGCGCGTGTCAGTGTGGTGTTTTTATTGAGGGGGGCCGGGGGAGGGAGGGGGGGCAGACACGGGGTGAGTGGGTTCGCGCGACAGGATTTGGGGCGCTCTTAACGTTCGCCGCCGGAGGGTGAATATGCGGGTGTCCGCGGCCGCGGCCGCCGCCGCCGCCTGCTGTCAGCGCACCTTGAAGTAGGTCGTGACGGCGATGCCGGCGAGCAGCGAGCAAACCATGAGGAGGTAGAGGAGCTTGAGCTCCAGGGAGGTGGTGAACTCGATTCGCAGCACCACGTCGCGCGGCTGCCCGTCCACCTGGCCTGCCTCGGGCAGGTTGCCGTCGTCCAGCGTGATGTCGTCCACCACCTCCACATCGCCATCTGCATCCGCGTACCCCGTCGAGGAGCGGCGCCGGCGCTTCTGACCCGAAGTTGTCCGCGCTTTGGAGATTTCGCTGAGACCGCGCTTGGGGTCCGGCAGTTGGTCGCTGACTGCGGGGGGTGAAGCATCGCTGCCTCCTAGCGCCGCTGCCTCCCCGCCAGCATTTACGGTGCTGGCAGCTCCCTGCGATGGCGGACTTGCAGGGCCCTTGCCAACGGAATCGTGCTGAAGGACTGAGGCGCCTGCACAGGCTCTGGTAGCCGGCCGATGGAAATCTTCGTTTTCACCGTTACTAATCTCTTGACATAACATAGGTGACGACGGCAGCGTATTGTGCAAGCAGGGCGATGTACCCGTGCCTGTAGCTGGACCTTGTGCATTCTCGTTCTCTCTTATATTATTATCGTCAATAGCCATGGTCAGGACATTTTCATTTTAATTTAAGCTCACGGCATTCGTTCGCGTTGACAAGGTTTCAGCAGTCAGCAAGCTTACAAAAGATGGACGTTCACGATGGATGAAGATGCCATTTTGATCATTTATACAATACGTCGACACGATGAATGGATGAGTGACGAGGTACAGGCCTGCGTTTCGAGCAACCAACCCCGCTCAAGAGCGCAACCGTCGTCTGAGTTGGTTGCTGTACAGCCGGACAAAAGCGCGTACCCGGGAGAATTCGAGTGCCGGTTTGGCCATCTGATCCGAAAGAGGGTAGGAATACTTCCGCGGTCGCTTGTGGTAGCGATGGCGGATCGCGTCTGGCCTTTGTGCAGCTGCACCATCCAAACACACCGTTGCATTCCAGAACGCTGAAATAATGCATGCGGAGCGTCACTGAGCGGCCATGTCGTGTTGTCCCCCAAGCAGTCTCCTTTCGAGGCAGCGCCCGAAAGCGCACAGAAGCCCTTTGCAGCGAATGGCGCTAAAATTTTGAGTATTGTCCTTGCCACGGCCTTCTTGATAAATGAGAGACCATCACACCACAGCCCTTGAGGTAGACGTTGCCGTCCGCCCTGGCAACCGGGGGCACCGTTGACCGCACGGGGCCTGGCCCCCAATCCCAGACCTTCCCAAGGTGCGCAACTGAACATTAAGTGGCGGGCTACTTGTAAGGGGGCCTCCTGGACCTCTTGTCGCAAAGGTTGACACGGCAACCGACTCACTCTGCACCGTCAGCTAACCAGAGCCAACGAGGCCCAACGCACGCTACCGCCAGGGCATCCGCGCAAAACCGATCGGAGTGGATGGGTCTTCTTGCAAGAAGGTCAGGATACTCCGCGCCAGCGACGCATTTTTCTGCGGCAGCGACCAGGGCGGCGCAAAACACGAAGGTCAACAAAGGCCACCTTGGCGGCAACCGTGACGAAACCCTTCCCGAATTCGCTTGGGCTTGCCTACCTGGTGGTTGAACATGTCCTCCATGTGGACCCGAAACGCGTGCTCCGGAAACTGCTCCACGTACTCATTGTACAGCCGATGTGTCTGTTCTAGATTTCGCTCTGCCATGAGCCGCTGGCCGCCTTTGAGCGGCTCAAAGATCTCGGGGTTTGCAAACGTCGAATGTTGGAGCCGGGTCAGCAGCAGCACCTGTGCAGCGTCGGTCAGACGCACAGCGAGGACGACCCGGCTGAGCGCATGTGGCCAGCGATGGGTGCGTGGGCGGCAGCTCCGTTGCAGGGTGCCGTACCTTGGTGCGAAGGCACATCTTGCGCAGGAAAGCCATGAACGCGGAGAACTGCTCCGCGCAGCGGTCAGAGGAGAAAATCCCCCCGCAGGTATATCTGCCGCAAACAAGACATGCCATTGCAGCAGGTATTCAAGCCATGACCTCCATTCAAACATTCCTACCTGATTTCCTTGAACCCCGTGACGACGCCTTCGGGGACAGGCGGAAGAGCACGGGTGTCAGGAACTCCAGACGCTCCACGGGGAACGCTGGTCTGGAACGGAATGAGTTCTCACCCTCGCCAAAATGACCGAACAACACATTGTAGTACACCCGTGTTGCGATGGCGACGCGGTCAACTTGGAATTCGTTGAAAAACGGAAGTTTCCGTCGACTCGCTTGCGCGTCGTACAGGGACTTGACTGTGTGGAAGGACGCCTGCCTGTGTTCACTCCAGTCGAAATACGCTTGCCCCGGCGACCGGGGTATGGTGCTCATCCGCCTGAGTTGACGGAAGTGCCGCGCGGTGTATTGAGGTGCGAAGCCTGGCGTTTCTTGCTCAAAGTGTGGCCAAACTGTTGCCCCAAGGCACCTACTCGTACGCGTTGAAGAGGTTGTAATGTGCAGCCCAGTTTTCGCCGCGAATCAGGTAATTTGGAAGTTGGTTGAGGGCATCCATCAGGGCCGTTGATCCAGAGTGTTCAGTTGCAAGCACGAAGACGCATTTATCCGCTGAAAATCGGGTCCCCCCCCGCCTTCGACGTGCGCCTCCACGACGAGCATTTGCTTCTTTCACTAGGTCAAGAGCATCGCTAGGTATAAGCGACGATAATGTTATGAGAAGCGCGCATAAAGTTGTTCGAAACATGCTGATAGCAGCCTGGACTGTCCAGCGCCAGTTTGCGCCAACAGAATCAAGAGTATCATGATCAACAATTGCATTTGGCGAGGGAAAACTGACGCATGCCGTATACAACCACCACCATTTATGACAACAATTTCAAGCATTCAGGATAAAAAGAGTAAAATGCTGTGCTACAAGTAGTACAGTTGTTACGTTGCATTTCGACGATGCTAACCTGCCGTCCCCATGGATTTCTTGCCAGCACGATATTTGTTATTTTTTACGGAGTATCAATATTTTGTTCGAATACTGTTCCTTACTCAAAATACAGTTAGGACGGAGCCGTGATCGAACTCAGAGGCTGAACCCTTACTACATGATAACGACCTTCCAACCGACAATATCGCGAAACGTGGCAAACACAGGTTACGTGCTGAAATCGCCGCAATAAGCGCAATTAATATGAGACCTGTAGTGATGCAGTCTGCACAGCAACCGGATAGCAAGGTTAAGGGAATTTGCCGTCCTTAACACCTAACAACGGCAGCATGTCAATTACTTCGCCATCGGGTTCGGCGGACTGCCATCCTTGCATTCTCATTGCTGGTCCCGCGCATGTTGGGAAAACTAGCCTTTGTCAGGGCATTACCAACTCGCGAGACGCTCCCCGCCAATCCTCTTCAATATGGACCATCAGAACAAAATATTACAGCGCTACGGTGGATGTTCGCGAGGCGACCGTTAGTCCTGAGCTGACAGCCGGGCAGCCAGAGGCCTTGGTGCTGGTCTTCAGCCTTGCGGCTCCGGACACGTTTAATTCTTTGCAAGCATTCTGTGATCAGCTGGATCTGGAGGCAGTGGAGGTGAAATTGCTGTGCGGCACCCATGCCGATATCCTGTTAGACGGCGACGAACAGGCAAACAGCCTGGAGACGCCCTCGCAACCGGCATGGTTTCAGCAAGTTTCGGACTGGTCGATTCAGCACGGGTTCGAATTCATCATCTGCTGTCCGGCTGTGCCGACGGTTGACGCAGCCTTGGCGCTGGATGGCGACCAGCAGGGCCTCGCCCGCATCATTGAGGCCTTGCACGCGCATACATGGCCCAATCTGGACATGCTGCCCCAAAGTCAAATGCAGTCGACGATCTCAGCGACTCACCTGGCACGCGACGCGCCATCTGAGGGCGCAAGCACGGACATCGGTCGGGGCCCCTCTGAGGAGCAGCGGGAGCAGGGGAGCCAGGGGGAACCTCAGGGCCTCAATGCTGTGGCGGTGTCGGTTGGGGAACACGTGCCGGGGGGAGGGCAAGGTCAGGACACTGAGGACGGCTCGGAGTCCGCGGACGCTGAGCGGATGCTGGACGGCCTGGAGCGCCTGATGGACGACATTAAAGGTGATTCCGAGGTCGCGCTGGATGAGGCGTGTCTGTGCGAGGGAGGGATGCCTTGCATGAGCATCGTTGAGACCGCGTTGGGAACAACGCGCACACACGCACAATACACGGCTCAGTTCGCGGGGCTCAGTTCTCTTGAACACACACACAATACACATCTGTCGTTATTCGTCCTCAGCCTGACTACGTATCCTGGTGGCATACGGGCAGTTCCCGCGGCTTAGCCATGCCACGTTGCATGTTACGCACTCCTGACCTGCCTGCCTAAGAATACATACATGTCTGTCGAGCTGGAGCGCCCCTTTCCCGTGGCGCAGTTGTCCATGAACACACGCAGCATACACAACATTTTGACAGTACGGCACCCTGGACCCGCGTGTCCCGTGGGTAACCCGGGCCCTCAGGACACAAGGCGCGCCTATCAACGCTTCCGGACGATGAGCGGCGAGAACAGGCTGCGGCGCTGGCGCTGCGGATGCTGGAAGTGCTGGGTTTCGAGAGCGGCAGCGATGACGATTAGGGGTGTAGGGCGGTTCCTCTTGCGAGGGCGCGTTGGACAAGGTCAACGTCACGAAGCAGCGTGCTGGTGTGTTGACGCGAGGATCCTGAGCGGTCGCCGGAGGTCGCGTCGGAGGGCGCGTCGCTAGCCTCGAACAACTGACCAAGCGTCAGCACGCGCCGGCCTCGGCTTCTCGTGTTTTTGAAGAAACATGCGGGCGGGACATGGAGCTCATCGCAAGGCAGTTGGCCTCGCCGATCTGTGCTTGGTTCTGTCTGTGATGCCACATGTTTGTTTCTTAGACTGCGACCAGCATGAGCATACCCGTCTTGGGCTACCGGCCTCAAAGAGTGACCCCTCGAGCGCCTGGACGCTGCAAACAAAGTGTCATAAACGGCCATAAACGGTCTGGTGATTCCGCAGGCACGGTCGGCGCTGTCTTGAATGGAATGCGCTTACACCGCATGCTGCCGCTGCCACCGTAGCCAAGCACCAGCCAGCCAGCCAGTCCGCCGGCGCCTTCGGGAAACGCCATCGCGCTTGGTGCAGAGGCGCCAGTACAGCCATGGCTCACGATGCAGCGAATCAAGTGGAGCCCCAACGACTCCTCCCACCCCATCAGGCGGCACCTGGCGGGCTGCGAACGCCCAGGAAGGCCTCCAGCACTCCTCACAACAACCAAGCAAGACTACTAATCTGACCATGCCCCAGCGAAGCAAGGTGTCGTCCTCCACACGTCACTGTCAGGGTACCGTCGCCGCAGGATGACGCACACTTGAGGGCCCCCGAAGAATCCCAGCCGCCGCGACAGCAGCCGCATCAGCGACAGTGCAGCAAAGGCGCATGAAGAGGAGGCCCCGTACTCTACACCCAAGGTGTTTATATCTCCCCTGGTGACCGTCAAGTTAAGGACGGCCCTTCTTTCATCCCGCAACCAATGCCGTGCAGCAACAGCGGTGATGACAGTCAGCACGTAACCTTGCAAACAGCAAACAACCAGCAGTCGTACAAAGCCCAGCCTGCCTGACATTACATTCTCCTGCTTGCGCCCTAAATTTCTCCTCAACGTCTTGAAGAATTCCTCGTGTCCTCGGGCCCGCATCGCAGCGCGGATGCACACATCGACCTCCACGCCCCTGCCCTCAAGAGCTGCCTGGTGCCTGGTATCAAGAAAAATCTTCAGGTCAACGTACAAGCCCGACAAACTTACCAACCAAACAGGCCCCGGCACACCCCACCTTCCTCCCTGAGTGCAGCACCTTGGAAGGCGTCCGCGCCGCTGCCCTCTGGGCGCTGCTGAACCTCACACGACGCACCACACGCAGACAACGCTGCGGGCGAGCTGTGTTGTGCCGTTCACGCCTGGTGGCCCTAGCTCCTGCCCACCGGACCCACCCGCGATGTGGCCCCTGTTGACCAAGTCGTGTGGCGCGGGACTGCCGGTGGAACCGCCCGCTCACCGTCTGGCCAACGCACCCGCGTAGCGCGCCCTTCACTTCCTCACCACCTGTCGCCCAAGCAGCCCCCGAGCGAAGGGCCCCCGGCGGCAGCCCAGGCCGTACAAAGCCTCGCGTACCTCCCCAACGCCCTTCGCGACCCACATCACCCGTCCTTGGCAACGAGACATGCAATCTCCGACCTGATGAATCAACTCCAGCACCTGGTGAGGTGTCCTCGCTCCGAGACATTCACAACGAAGGATATCTTGGTCTAGAACCTATCCTGCTTGCTCTGGTAGGGGCTCACGTAGTCAGTGCTGGTGAGCTCCTCGTAGGTCGAGTCGTAGCTCCGCCCACCGCGGTTGCCGTACCCGTACCCGCCGCGGCCGCCGCCGCCGCGGCCACCGCGGCCGCCCTCGTCCGCGGCCGCCCCGTACCCGCCGCGAGGTGCGTCGTCGTACGGGCTGCCGCCACTGCCGCCGCCGCGCCGCTCATAAGTGGTGCCGCCGCCGCGTCGATCGTAGCTGCCGCCGCCGCCGCCACCGCCGCGTGAGTAACCCCCGCGGTCGCCCCAGTCGCCGCCGCCGCCACCGCGACCGCCTGTTACAATACCGCATACAGCATACCCGGCATGTCAACATTCTTACAACGATGCATCAAGGAATGGTCTAGGGGAGAGGTAGCATCCGCACCACTTAGGTCCGGCGGGTTGGCTCAGTCGGCAGTCAACGAAATTCGACCCTGTTCGGCCTCACCGCGGGAGCCACCGTCATCGCCACCGTTGCGGTCGAAGCTACTGCCGCCGCCGCGGCCGCCCTCGCGCTCGCCGCCGCCGCGGCCGCCCTCGCGGTCATAGTAGCGGTCGTACCGATCGGGGCCACCCTCCCGGGCTGGCCTGTCGTACCGGTCCCCGCTGCCGCTGTCGCCGCGATCGTAGCCGCCGCGGCCACCTGTGCACGTGAGGGAGCAGTCGTTCGTCCGCGAGTGGGATGATTGGGGCCGCCTCCAGAGGGCTACCGGCGCGCCCCCAAAACCAGACGGCAGCCGGCCAGGCACCCTCACAACATCTGAAGGAGAAAAATGGCTCACGGCCTTTGCCCCTCGCTGGGCCGGCAGTCGCCACATTGTGCCGTGTGATACGACAAAGCAAACCCTGGCCTTCGCCACAAACACTATCAAAGCCGCACAAATGCGCTCCGTATACTTCATGCTGTACTGGCCCTGAGCGACCCGGTCGCCCTGAACGACCCGGCAGACTCCCGAACCACGCCCGAGCCTTCCGCCTCCAGGTCCGGTAGACAACCCCTGGACGACCCATCCAAACCCAAGACACCCTCTGGACTAGAAGGACTACCCGTCCAGAAAGCCACTACACGACCTACCTCTGGAGCTGTAGCCTCCGCGACTGTAACCGCCGCCCCCGCCCTCCCGATCGTAGCCCCCACGCGGTCTGTCATATTCGCGCGGCTCTCCGCCGTAGCCTCCGCGGCCGGCACTGCCGCCCTCCCTGTCGTTGAACCCGCGACCGTACCGCTCATACGAGCTGGTTCTCTCGGGTCCGCCCCCGCCGTAGCCCCCACGGCCCGCTGGACGGCCGCCTTCGGCGTCAGCGTGACCGGGCTGCTGCTGCTGTCGGCGCTCGCTGGGGCGCTGGATCTCGCCGCGCTGGGCTGCCTCCAGAGCTAACGCCTCAAACTTGTCGAGGAGACCCTCGAGTTCTGACTGTGGGGATTAATTACGGGGACAAAGCGTCAGCAACACTGCACCGGTGGCGCCGTTGCCCCGCCCCCAAGCGCCCTGCCTCCCAATCGGGTTGGATACACTGCTTGAATCGTTCCGTGCGAGGTGCGATTTCCAGGCCAACCGAAGATCCAAGGCGTTCACATGTTGGGGGCTTGGAGCTGTTCGCGCGGCCGGATTCCTTGTGTGTGCATCCCCGTGTGCTGCACTATGAGCGGGATGCGATGGGTGCGGTGCTGCGTTCCATGCAAACGGCGGACAGACTCTTACTGCAGCACACCACGAACGTCACGGGCGCGCCCCCAAAAGCCCTCCTACCTCGCGGGCCGCGAGCTCCGCCTCCAACTCCGATCGATCCCCGCCGGAGGCGGCTTCCAGCTGCTCCCGGACCTCATCGATACGTGCCTGACAGGGGTGGGGCGGACGTTTGCTTTTGCGGGCCCGAAGAAAGTGCGCGTCGGACGGATCCCGGCAGCGTGCGAGACGCCTAGCCTTCGTTGCATGCCGGGTCGTTTCGCTGGGGTCTCAAGGACGGCAATACGCGTCTCATCCAGTTTCCGTCCGGTTGCTGCCGAGCACAGCAACCGGATCCCTCAGGCGACTCCTCAGGTGCATCCCGGAGCGCAAACCGCTCGACAGTTTCGGCGAGGCAGGGTGTGCGCCACAGTAAGCATTAACGTTGCGCTGGTGCACGGCGTCTGGGAGCAGACCGGATGTGGGAAGGGTCTTTGCGTCGCGTGCCAAGCCCACCCCTGCCCGGAAGCTGCGTGGACCCACCTCGGCCTGCTTTCGCTGCTCCAGCTGCTCCGCATTCAGGCGAAGCTTTGGACGCTCCTTCTTGACAGCTTCCTTCAGAACCTCTTCTTCTGTTTTGCCCAGGCGTTCCGCAATAATTTGCTCCCTGGGCTTTGCAGCGCCTGCCGTCAAGACCACAAGCACGACTGTCAGAACCCACGCAGTAAAGGACACTTGAGGCCAAAGAGATGTTCACAAGCGCCACTGACCGAAAGGGTTACTTCCAGCACGCGCGCGCTGCGCATCGTAGGCCTGAGCAGCGTTTGGGTCTCGAGGTTTGAGTTGTAGCCTTGGCCTTTCGGAACGGGTGTCTTCTGACATAGGATCTGTGAGAAGAAAGGGCGAAGAGGAGAACTGACCACAGTTCTACTGGAAAGCCCGCGCTCCAAACGGGATGGCCTTCACGGAGGCGCGCGCGGCAAGCAAGGTGTGTGAAACAGCTAACAACTCCTGTTCTTCACTGCGGCGGACATCGTATACAATGCGAGTGTTTGCCTTTACTCGTCACCTTGACGAGCGGCGGCCTTGGCGGCAACCGTCACAGATCAGGCAAGTGCGAATCAAATATCTTCGAAACACGATACCTGTGAATGAAAAACACTGACAATCTTAAAGCCCGCCGCGATCGGCAGCGTCTCGACCGGTTCCGTAATACACAAAGTGGCTTTGAGAATGAAAATTGGATAGACTGCAGCTTGCAGTCTCGTGCCTCCGAACGTGAGACCGCAAGGAACCAACCGCCGCATCGGAGAATAAAAAGAAAGCCCAAACGTCGTGGCCGTACGCAGTACCCTTCCCTTTTCAGTTTTCACTTTCTTGGGCCCCTGCATGCGTGTCCTATAGATACAAAACAGGTACATTGTTACAATGATCTGTTGTCAACCTAACGCTTGAGTTTTGGTCACCTAGCCTTGGGGCCCAGCGGCCTCATCCCCTTGCCGCTGTCCTTTGATGAGTTGAGTCGCATGGATATAAACGCAATTACTGGTCTTGCGATAATGAAATGGCCTGCTGCGAGGACAAAAGGCAGACACCCATAGGCAACCTGGAAGGGAGGATTGATGCAGTGATCGGGAAGCGGAGCCTTATCAAATGGCGGATGATGGAGGAACTCGCACGGGCGCGCCGGTCATAAGCTTGCGAGAAGCGCGATTGGCAAAAAATGCCAAACGTCTTGAGCGCGAGCAGCAGAAGGCGCAGCAACATAAGATGGTAAGATGACTTGGAAAACGTGTGGGGGTACGGTGGTGCTTTAACGGGACGTCATGTCGTTGCTCGGTCCGTCCCTAGGCCCAAGCGAACATGCTGCTGCACCACCAGCAGCACGGCAATTGGATTCGCCAGCTTCATGATTGCCCTGTCGTTACTCCGTCGGAGGCGGACTTCGCGGACCCGATTGCCTACATCCGCCGTATCCAACCGTTCGCCGCGAAATATGGTGGGTCTAACAGTGCGGGGCGCAGGCGTCCGGCTATCTTGAGCGCTCACATATGCAACCTGTTGCGTTGTGCGCAGGAATGTGCAAAATTGTTCCACCCTATGTTCCAGCAGTGCCACCAGGCCAGGTAAGGTTCTGCACTCGACAGGGCATGCTGTACGGCCCGATGATTGCGCGCAAGGAAAATGAGACCTCTACTAACGAGGGATGGTCCGGGACTGGAGTCCCCTGTGTAGCAGTCAGCCCCACCCGTACACGACAGTCGACCCGTGGTCAAAAATCACGTCACGTCACTGCTCTTGGTTGAGGTTTCGGGATTCGGGGATTCAGCTCCTGGCCTGCCACAGAATGCCCCAAGCAAACCCGCTCACCGTGTCCCCAGGTACTCAACGACAATGCGCCGGATCGGAGGCAGTTCACCTTCCAAGCGCGTGTCCAGGTGAGGTGCCAGGCATCGACGTCATGGCGCCCGGGCCGGGTGCGATGCACTTTTGGAGGTCGTATCAGGCACCGGCTCAGGCCACCGCATGGATCAGAAGTCGTGCCAGACACCCGGTGGTGTCGAGCAGGACTGCTGCCATGAAGGGCAGCTATCGATTGCAGCACGGCGCCGGACGGCGTGGGCCACTGAGGCACCAGACTCCAGCGCTCAGGCACCTGCCTCGGTTGGATCAGCCTCCAGCAGCAAGTTTCAGTTGGCAGGAGGTACCTGACCCCGGCCTCGGACCCATCCGTGTCACCGGTGTCAGCCAACCCGCCAACTGTAAACCCAACACGGCCTTGTTTTCATTTGAACCCCACACGGCCGCGGTGCGAAGCCCGCTGCGCCACTCACCACCCATCGTGCATGTTTCGAGAGCTAACAGCTAAGCCTGCGCTGTTGGGCCCTATCGTGCCCGGGTCTTCGCCGGTGGTGGACAGGAGCTGAAGACGGTCAAGTGGACCACCTGGAACAGCGGGGATTTCTACATCAAGGCCAGGTGAGGGCAGCTCCGTGAGCCGGCCGTCGGGGCAGGCTGAGGATGAGGCGTTGCGGATGAGGATGAGGATGAGGATGAGGCAGCCAGTGGATGCGGGTGGTCGTGCCAATGCGCCGCTGTCGAGAGGAAACCTGCCAGGGAGGGCATCCGCGTCTCAGGGGTCACTTATCTGGTCCCTGGTTCCCTCCCGGACCGACAAGGTGGGGCTGCGGCGCCAGGGGCGTTGTCGAGCACACCGCACAAGTGTGTTCTGCGCGTGCGTCACAGCGCTGCCGTCTTCAAATTCCTTTCAAGGCACCTGGACATTGCGGCTGGCTGCCGGGCTGCCCGCGTGGCTTGAGCGGAGGAGTTGCCCTGCAACACGAGCGGAACACGCATGCAGCGGCGAAAGCAGCGCCAGGATCGTTCCGGCGCCGTCTTGTGTCGACAAGCTACCGCTGCGGCCTGTGCGCTCCTCCACCTCGTCCCCCTCCTCCCCCCACAGGCGGTACAACCTGCAGGAGTACCAGGCGATGGCGTCGGCCTATGCCACGAAGAAGTACGGCAGCATCGGCCAAATGCCGCCGTTGCATGCGGAGGTGGGGCCTGGGCCTCCGCGCTCTCTGCAGGGCGCGTGGGGCGGTAGGGCACGCCAGGGCTCTCCAGGGCTCGTCGGCCAGTTGGAGGTGGCTGCGCAGGGACCGGGATGGGCGCCCGTAGCGGGCGCAGAGAGGGTGATGGTAGGGGGTGAGCCAGCCCAGTTGGACCTCGCAGGTCATCCCCCGTCTGCTAGCCGGGTTGGGTGTGTCTGGGCCGTTTTCGTTTTAATCCCATCTGGTAGTACAATGGCGGCCGGTCAGGAAAGGGGGACGGATTGCGGGAGCCCTTGGCGGGGATCGGGCCGCGGCACGGAGTGGGGAGCGCCATGCACCACCACCACCACACCGCCAATTGTCATTGTGCCCGCACAGCCCTCGGTCTTATCTCACCGCGAAGTAACCGAGGGTGCACCGGGTCCGACAGCAGCTGCGTAGCGCGGTCGCATCCATTGCCGGCCCACCGGCGGCGCGCTCCAGCCTCAGGCTGCTGGCGTTTCTTTCTGGCAGCCTTCAGCAGGCTTTTGCACTCCCAGCTCAGTGCAGTGCGTCCTGGGGCGTGCCCCACCCATCGGGCCATACCCCGCAGGTGGAGTACTGGCGGCAGCGTGAGGCGGAAGCCGGTGGCGGCGGCAGCGGTGCCGGTGGGCCCGGCGACGGCGGGGGTGGCGGTGGCGGTGGAACCGGCGGCAGCGGCAGCGGCGGGAGTGTCGAGTACGCCAACGACGTGGTGGGCACTGGCTTCGCCCGGCCGGAGACGGGAGACCCGCTGGGAGCCACCAACTGGAACCTCAACGTGAGTCGGCCACGCAGGCGGGCAAGCCGCGTGTGTGTTGGGGAAAGGAGCACCTGACTGGGCCATGTTGCTGAAGCATGAATGCTGCTACGCACAACTGCGGCACGCTCGGACAGGTCTGGCGTTTCACCGCCACGTGGCATGTAACGCCACGTGACTTGGGATCCACACACCCGTATGGATGCCAGGCACCGGGCAGCGGCAATCCGGCGGCCTTTGCGCCAGATGCGCTCACGAGGTGATGTCTGCCCATCGCCCACCGCCCGTGGCAACGCCCGCAGGTGTTGCCCGACCTGCCGGAGACGCTGCTGCCCTTCATTCCGTACCCCATCCCTGGAGTGACCAGCCCCATGCTGTACATCGGCATGCTGCACGCCACCTTTGCCTGGCACATCGAGGACCACTACCTCTACTCCATCAACTATCACCACATGGGGGCACCCAAGACCTGGTGAGAGGCGGGCATGCGGACGGGGGCGGTGAGCCCTTCCCACAAAATAGGTGCGGAACCTGCCATCCCCCTCATGGAAGGGAGCCTGCCATGGGGAGGCAACCTGTCTGAGTTGACATTGGAAGGAACCTGCCTGTAGATGCTGCGGTTGCGGCTGCGGCGGCTGCGGCGGGGCGTCTTCTGTGAGGCGCACGCAGCGGGAGAGCGATGCCAACCCCCCTTCCCCCACAGCGGGGATGAAATTAAAGAGTCGAGTCCAGGTCGAACTCGGGCATCCGGGTGTATTTGGGTCGTTTTCATTACAACACGCAGGGTCGGGCGGGGTTCTTTTCTAAGCACGCAGGGACCCCACAGAATACTTGCGTGACGAGGTACCTGTGCATGCCCGGGGGTATGGCAAGGATGTTGACCACGTCCCATCGGGCGCTTCCCGGCGGGCGCAGGTACTGCATCGCGGGCAGCGACGCAGACTCGTTCGAGCGCGTCGTACTGGAGGAGGTGTACGACCAGGTGGTGGCGGAAGAACGGCGGGCGGGGGTTCCGGAGCAGCGCGCGCGCGACAAGGGGCTTGACTCGCTGCTGAACAAGACCACGGTCGTGCACCCAAAGCTGCTGATGGAGAAGGGTGAGTAAGCACCGAGAGGAAAGGGCCCGGGCCGGGTTGCGGCCGGGATGTGAAATCAGTGGCTTTGGAGTATTGGTCAGCGCATCGTCGCAAGCGGGCCGGGCGGGGTCATGAGGCATGTCCGTGACACTCTTTTTCTCTGTTGGGGGGGCATCGCTGTTGATGACCTTGAGAACAAATGGTCAGGCTGACAGTCCCGAGTCCTCCCGCCGGGGCCCTCGCACGTGCTCTGTACGGCAGGGGTCCGAGTGTACCGCACCGTACAGCACGCGGGCGAGTTCGTGGTGACCTTTCCCCGGGCGTACCACGCGGGTTTCAGCCACGGCTTCAACTGCGGCGAGGCAGTCAACTTCGGGATGCACGAATGGCTGCCGTACGCAGCCGCCGCGGACTTGCGGCTGGCGCGCCTGCGCCGCCGTGTCCTGCTCCCCACCGACAGCGTCACCTGCTGCGCCGCGATGGAGGTCCTGCAGCAGCTGGCGCCCCCGGTGACACCGCAACCACCAGCAGCAGCGGCAGCAGCAACAGTAACAGCGGCCGATGTGGACGCGGCGTCGGCAGCGGCAGCGGAGGCGTCGGCAGCGAAATCCGGGTCAGGAGGCCAGGAGGGGAAGGGCGCTGCTGCGCGACTGAAGTTGCGTCCACGGCCGGGACAGGCCTCAGGCCGCGGATCGCGGCGCGTCGATGGCGCCGGTTCCGGAGCTGCGATCCCGGCCAGTGGGCCCTCGTCGTACCCGTCGCGCAGCGGCGCCCGGCAACAGCAGCAGCAGTCTCCGAAAGAGGTAGAAGCGGACGAGACGGAAACGGAGACGGAGACGGAGACCGAGGAGGATGCGGCAGCAGCGGCCGAGGAGGAAGGCACGCCGCAGCGGGGCTACCGGCCCTGCCGGATGCTGGAGGTTTCGGAGCGCAGGGACGAGTCTCTGCGGTCTGCCCTGGCAGCGGCACTGGCGGAGGGCCGCGCGGGCACGCCGCCGCCGCACCTCAGCGCGCTGATCAGCTTCTGGCGGCTGGTCCGCCGGCACATGACGCTCGTGAGTAGGACACAAGTCGGTTGCCAGGCGGGGCACTCGGTACACCCTTCGGTCCTCGGCCTTTTTTCGCTCCAGCCCCCGCGTCTTCCGGGCCGGAACGCTGCGTTGCTTATTGGTCTGGGTTAGGCGCAGTTCAGCTCGATGAAACCTAGTGGCGAAAAGCGGTGCTCCCCGCTGGCCTGAACTGGAATGGAAGGTCACTGCCATGCCATGTAACCGCCACGCATGTCGCCCGCGGCACGGCGTGGCGGCCGACCTGTAATAAAAGTGTGCCCACGGCTCCAGAACAAATGTTTATCAATGTCCTTAACCCCCCGGCTGCAACCAACCGGCCTTCCCCTCGGCCCTTTATTTTGCTGCTCCCGCTGCACCACCTCGCTCCCGTCGTGACCCACAGGTGGATATCCTCGTGCGGCGGGGCGCCACGCTCTCAGAGTCACACTCGGACGCGGAGGACACGGTGTGCTCGCGCTGCGAGACCAGCTGCTTCCTGGGGTATGCCTCTGCGGCCGCCGCCGTCGCCGCATCCGCCGCCTCGCAGGACGATGAGGACGACGAGGTCGCCATGTGCCGCTGCGTGGCCTGTGCCGCCGCGGCGTCACAGCCGCAGCGCTCCGAGCAGCAGTCGCAGCGGCAGCCATCGCCCCCGCCAGCGGCCGCGGCAGCGGCAACGGCGACTGCAGCCAACGACCTCGTCGTCCATCTCAACCGCCGCCTTCGGACCTTCGTGCCCTGGGTGCAGATCTTGGACGGGTGCCTCTGCTCGTACGACGGCCCCGAAACCGTGTTGGACTGCCCCGGTACCGGGACGCAGGAGGCGCGGCTGTACGGCGACGTGAGCGGCCTGCAGCCTGAGGACTATGGGTGGGGCCGTCCGTACGACTGGTCGGGCCTCGCCCGCGCATGGCCGTGGCCGTGGCCAGACGTGCCCGCTGCATACCCGCCGCCCTCTCCGACAGATGCGGTCCCTGAGCCGGCCGCGGAAGCGGGGGCCGCTGCTGAAGTGGCGGCGGCCGCTTCGGCCGTTTCCATGTCTTCTCACGGTCGGTGCGGCGCCGCAGACATTGAGGTGTGCGCGGGTGTGGAGGCGGTCCCCAAGGGCACCGCAGGGACGGCTACCGACGCCGAGCTCGCCGCGGCAGCACGCGGGGACGCCAACCTGCATCAGACGCACCGAGAACCTGATGATGTCTCGGCCAGGGCAGGGGCGGTTTTGCCACCAGGCATCCCAGGCCCGGACGCTGGCGGCGGCGGCGGCGGTGAGGGCACACAGCCGTACACGTGCTCGCGCTCAGCCACATGTCGCACATCCGCCAGTGGAGTCGGTGACGCTGACGCTGGCGACGGGGGTGCCGGCGACGGAGGTACCAGCGACGCCGGCGGTGGTGGCGGCGGCGGCGGTAGGGTCAGCGGCGGCGGCGGCGTCTCTGAGCCCGGATTCGAGAGGTCCAGCTCGTCCAATGACAACGTGCCGCTTGCCTTGCTGGCGGCCAAGGTCTTCGCTGCGAACAGAAAGCGGCAGAAGGGCGGCGCCGGTTCTGGCAGCCCGCGGGGTCAGCAGTTGGCACGGAGTCGGATGCCGTCAGGGTCGGGGGCAGCAGCGCCAACACCGGCAACAGTAGCAGCGGCGACGGCGACGGCCGCGTCGCCCCGGTCTCGGTTGGCGCGGCCGGCGGCCGCCCCTCCCGCGGCACAGGGCGCGTGCAAGGGGACCGCGGCTGCCAGCGGGGCAAGCGCCGCAGTGCAACAACCGGTGGTGGTGGTGGCGGTGGGCGTGGCAGCAGACAAAATGGGCGCAGGTGTGGGCGCGGGTCTGGGTGAGGGTGCGTGTGGGGCGTCCAGTTCGACGGCGGCCGCGGCGGCGGCGGTGGCGGCGGTAGGACCCTCGGCGCCCGAATGTGCCACTGGCAGCGCGTGCGCCGGGTTACCGGGAGGCGGATGCACGCCCCAGGAGGCGCCGGGTGCGTCACCGGAGGGTCATCCGAGGCAGCAGCCGCAGCAGCCGCAGCAGCCGCAGCAGCCGCAGCAGCCGCAGCAGCCGCAGCAGCCACAGCAGCCACAGCAGCAGCCGCAGCGACTGCAGCGGCAGGCGCTGGGCGCTCCGCTGCTGGGTAAGCGCTCGCGGTCGTCCACGGGCGGCAAGACCTCCCCCACGGCTGCAGTTGCCATCCGCGCCCTGGGCAGTGGCAGTGACGCGCCCCCCGCGCTGCCGGCTGCCGTGTCGGCTGCGGGCAAGGGCCACCGCCCCGGCCAGCGCCCCTGGAAGTGCCGTTCCCTGCAGGAGCTGGTGCGGGTGCTCCCCACAGTGACTCTTCCGCCTCGGAAGCGCCTGCCCGCG
This sequence comes from Eudorina sp. 2006-703-Eu-15, assembly GCA_003117195.1. Classification (NCBI taxonomy): domain Eukaryota; kingdom Viridiplantae; phylum Chlorophyta; class Chlorophyceae; order Chlamydomonadales; family Volvocaceae; genus Eudorina; species Eudorina sp. 2006-703-Eu-15. The sequence goes on from BDSI01000040.1 coordinate 919,344, forward strand.
GACCAGGTCCCCGCCGCCGCAGCAGCCGACGCCGCGGCGGTGGCAGCCCTGGCCGACCTCGGCCAGTGCGGTGCCTACCCGGCGCCAGACATGGAGATGGCGGTAAGGGCGGTCCGGCCTGTGGATTTCGGTTTTGGTGAGGACGGAGACCTGGCCCTGACCTGCGATGCCCGTTCGCCGCACAGCAGCGGCGGAGCTACGGTGCCGGGCCAGGCGGGGCAGCGGGGGCAGCTGCTGGGTGCGGCGTTGAGCTCCGTGGACAGCCGGCTGGGACCGCGGGGCCTGGACGGGGCGGACGGCGCCGGGGAGCTCGAGGATTTCGGCGCGGGGCTGCTGCTGCCGACCGGCGGCTCCGATGCGGCGGTCGGCGAGCTCGACATGGACTGGGTGTGTGGGTTGGGCTTGGAGGCGGATGCCTTCGTCACCGCCGCGGCGGCTGCGGCGGTGGGCGGTGAGGAGGAGGCGGTGGCGGCACGGCAGGGGGGTGCCCCGGCGACCTGCGGCGGCGGCGGGGCGCATGGGTCTATGCCGTCCGAGTGTGGACTGGGGTCGACCGTCGTGGTGCTGTCACCGGCGGACTGCTGGTGGACGCTGCAGCCCTCACAGTCGGAGTCGCAAGCTCTGCAACCGGAGCAGCAGCAGCAGCAACAACCGGCGGAGCGGCGCCAGCAGTCGCAAAGACCAGACCATCCGCCTCAGATGCAGCCGGAATGGCGGCCATCCGCGTCTCAGGGCTGGTGTCAGCCGCAGCCACAGCAGCAGCAACCGCAGCAGCCGCAGCAACAGCCACAGCAGCAGCAGCAGCCTCATTACCTGCAGTCACAGCAATGCCCTCTACAGCAGCCAACGTCTCTGCCAGGATCGCAACAGCCGCCGCGGCCTGACCAGGAATGGAAGTTGCAATCTCATCACATACAGCAGCAGCAGCAGCAGCAGCAGCAGCAGGCGCTGCAGCTCTCGCGCGACTTCCTGGGAATGATGGCGGGAACGGGAGCAGGCTCATGTGCCGGTCAACGGCACTTGGCCATCGCTGACCAGCCCGCCGAACCGCCGCCGGCCCCGGCCAGTTGGGACCCACATGCGCGTCTGACACCGTCGCTGCAGCCTCAAGGAGACATACATTGGGCCCCTCCACAGCCACAGCCACAGCAGCAGCCGCATGCACAGCAGCAGAACCCACATTCACAGCAGCAGAACCCACATCCGCAGCAGCAGCAGCAGCAGAACCCACATCCACAGCAGCAGCCACATCCACATCCACAGCAGCAGCAGCAGCAGCAGCAGCAGCAGACTAGCCACCGCACCCACCGTCAGAACATCGCAGGGGGGCTGGGACTGCCGGGCGCGGCGACTGCGCCCGCACCCGCATCGGCAACAGATGGGCGATTCGGCGAGCCGCAACCCTCTTTCCCGCACCCCTCCGCCTCGTCTCTGCAGCTGCAGCTGCAGCTGGACTCTTCCATTCTGCGCTGCATGCTAGCCAACCACTCGGGGCTGCTGCTGCAGCGGCTCTGGGACGCCCACGTGGGCCAGGAGCTGCTGATGCCAGGGACCGGCCCCGGCGCCGCCCCTCCCGCCGTCGCGGTGCCGCTGACGGCGGTCACGGCAGCGCCGCCGTACATCAGCGCGCCCCACGGGCCGCACGGACTGCACCTGCGGTACAGCAGGCACGTGCTGACGGCGGCGGCGGGCGGCGCCAAGCCGGGTGGCATCCAGCCGGGCTTGGACGGCGCGTGGCTGCTGCGCGCGGATGAGGTGATGGGCGTCTTGGCGCGCCTTACCCCCGGCTCGGAGCCGCCGGTGGTGGCGACGGGCGGCGTGTCGGCGCAGCTGGAGGCGCTGTGCATGATGCTGTGGTGGTGGCTGCGGATGCCGGGGCGGCCGCTGCGGGTCCAGCCGCCCGACCTCCACCTGCTCCAGCAGCAGCAGCAGTACGCTCCGTCGTGGGCGCGGCTGAGCTGGCCTCATGTGGTGCTGTCGGTGGAGCAGCTGGCGCACATGGCGCACGCGCTGGCGGGGGCGGGGGCGCAGCAGACGGAGCTGGCGGAGGACGTGCGATGGTGGGTGGGTGGCTGGCGGTGTCGGGGCGGGTACAGCTGCGGGCGTTCTGAGGTCTCGATCATGCGCCTCGATGGTTTGAGGGTCAGGTCTCAGGGGCCGAGGCGTCCGAGGTCGGAAGGGCCACATTGGCTCAGGATCGGAGACAGGATATCAGCGGGACGGGATCCGCAAAAGACCTTGGGGCATGACGGGATCTGAGGCCTGTGAGGCTACCACCTACGAGCGCTTGAGGGGCAATGGGGCATCTTGGTGTCAAGGGAGGAGCTCAGGTGCCTGGATGGGGGCCTGGATTCACACGTGCCTAGTATTTACATCAACGAGCGTCACGATGGACTGGGGGCGTCGTCTGTAAGGATCCGGATGTCAGGATCCGGATGTACGGATCAAGGGGAGCCGGCCCTCGGAGGGCGCTGTCTGGTGGTGCTTCAGTCCCAGTCCCACCCTCCTAGCTGACCCTGGCGCCACCCCGTGTGCCTCCGCGACGCCCCCGCTGCGCTGCGGCCCCACCTGCACGCACCCTCCCTCAGGCTCTACTGCGACCTCCTGCCGGAGCGCGGCCACGCGGCTGTGCTGCCCGCGGGTTTCCCCCGGGTCATGGGTCTGTCTCATCGGGATCCACCCTCCCTGGAGCAGCACCCTCCATACAGACCCTCGGACCCGCAGACCAGCAGCGGACCCGTGGGTCAGTCGGTGCCGACGGGACCCGTTCTGAGTCACATGGCGCGGACGGGACCCACGGGTCAACCGGCGTTAACACGATCACCGCCCCACGCAGCCCAGCTGGTACCGCCCCGCCTCGGCGGAGAGGCGGACGCCCCTCTGCAGCACCACAGCTACGGCCGCTGTTCCCTGGAGCCGCAGCCCCAGGGCGGCCCGCCCGGCCCCGCCGGCCGACTTTCCCGGTCTGGCTTCGGAGCCCCCGCGGCCGGTGTCCTCTTGCCCGAGTCGCCCTTCGCGGCCTTTGCGGAGTCGCCCTTCGCGGCCTTTGCCAAGGGAGGGAACCAGCCAGTGGCGCATGGGGCGGCGGAGCCGCTCCGTGCGCCGCAACTCCAGCCGCCACTCCAGCCGCCGCGGGTGAACCCACCACCACCACCACCACCACCATCGCCGTCGCCGTCGCCGTCGCCGCGCCAGCAGCGCCCTGAACTGGCCCCCTTACGGGCGGTTGTGGCGCCCGGCCCCGCGGCGCTCATGTCGTTCCCGCAGCCGGACACGGACCCGCGGTCCGGCTCACTACCACCCAAGGCGCCGCCGGCTGTGCCGCCGGCTGTGCCGCGGGTGTCCGTGGCGCACCCCGAGGTGCTGGTCCTGGGGACGCACGCGTCCGCGGTGCTGTGTCAGGGGCGTCCGCTCGATGCGCGGCCGTGGGCCTCCCGCGGACGCACTCCAGCTGTCAGCGGCGTCGAAGGGCCCGCCGCTGGTCCCGGCGGTGCGGCAGAGCCGGGCCCAGCGGCCGTGACCCGGGGCCTGGGGGTGGCGGTGATGATGGGGATGGCGGCAGCGCTGGTCCCGGGTCCCTGTCTGGGCCCCAGTGGGGAAATGTTTGAGCTCGGCCCGGGCCCGGAGCCGTCACACGGTGCGGTGCCTTGGCCGCATGCGGTGCCCTCGCCCGTGCAGCCGTCACAGCCGCTGCAGCAGCAGCAGTCGCTGGAATCACGGCGGGCTGGTGCAGATTGCGAGACCCGTGTGTCGGGCGACGCGGCGTGCCTCGTCAGCGGCCCGGGTGCGACGGCCAGCGGCGGCGGCGGCGGCGGCGGCGGTTGTGGCGCCGCGGCGGACGCTGTCCCATCCGCGGCTGAGCCGGCGGCGACCGGGGACTGTGCCGGGATCCGCTGCGCCGAGAGCGCGGTGCCGCAGAGCGCCTCTCCGACGTCCGCGCCCGAGTCGTCGCCGACGCTGCCCTGGCCGCCCTCAGCCAGCGACGCCGCGACGCCGTGCGCGCACCCCACATCCATATCCCAGGCGGCCGGACCGCAGCCGCAGCAGCAGCCGCATGACGGCCCCGGCGTGGTCTCGGAGCAGCCCCTCCCGTCCTTCGAATGGCTTTCCGCCGCGTCGCCGGCCGCGGAAGCAGTCGATCTGGGCAAGGGCTGCAATGAGCGGCGCGCCCCTGCCGCACCGCCCTGCGGGCCGCAATCTTCCGATGAGTGCCACCCGGCGCCGCAGCCCGGTCGCAGCGATGTGCTCTGCGGGGAGCCTCGTCCGGGGCTGGAGGGGTGCGGCAGCGCAGCGGACGATACCCTCGACGACCGACGACCCGGCGGCGGCGGCGGCGGCATGTCGCCCTGGTGCGACGCGCACGGCACCGGGCAGCAGGACGTGGACGGGGAGGGGGATACGGACTGGGTGGCCCTCTGCGCAGCTGCAGGCGGCGACGAGGGGCGGGAGCTGGCGCAGGCAGCGGTGGGAGAGGGACCCGTGCTGTCACCGGCGCCGCCGCCGCCGACCGCGCGGTCGCCGCAGCCGCAGCCGGAGCAGCATTCGGTGCCGTCGCCGCAGCCGCAGCCGCCGCAGCAGCAACCGCAGCCGTCGCCCCAGCAACAGACCCACATGCTCCAACCGCAGCAGCGAGATGTGCTGCTGCACTTATCTTCGGCTTCTCAGCAGCACCAGCACCAGCAGTCCAGCTTGCAGCGGGCCCCTGCCCCTACGGCTGCGCCGACCGTGGAGCTGCATTTTCACGTCAAACCGGCGTTCCCCCGGCTGTCTCAGACTCAACCGCCGCAGATTCGGCTGCAGCCACTGCATCAACAGCATCCCCCGCAACACGACACCCAGCAACAGCACCACTCACACCCCCAGAACCAACCGCAGTCGCAGCTGCAGGATGAGCAGCATCGGCTGCGGCCGCTCCTAGGGCCGGGGCCGGGACCGGGACCGGGACCGGCACAAGTGCCCGGCCCTAGCGGACTGCGCGCCTCCTGGCAGGCCCCCGCGCTGTCCAACACCTGCGCCGCGGGGTACGCGCCCGCGCCCGAGTCGGCCACCACCATGGCCGGCGGCCACCTGCCGGCCTCGTCGGTCGGTCCGTCGGTCGGGGGCTGCCCCGGTGCGGTCCTGTACGGGTCTTCTGAGCTGTCGCTGCCCTCGTGGTCCGGGGGGCTGAAGGCGGCGGTTCTGGAGCGCAACCAGGCGGTGGTCGCGCAGCTGGGGGGAGCCGGCCAGCAGCAGCCGGGCCCAGCGTCGTGGCCCGTGTGGCTGTCGGGCTCGGGCGGAGGCGGGGAGCTGCCGCAGTCATTGCAGCCCAACCCCAGACCTCATTCCCAAATGCAGACCCAGACCCAGATCCAGATTCAGATTCAGAACCATAGCCAGATCCAGAACCAGATCCAGAGCCACATCCAGAACCACATCCAGAGCCACCAGCCATTCGCGGTCTTGGCGGACAGGCGGGGCTCGATGTCCGTCCCTGTCGCGGGTCCGGCAGCGGGTTTGGTCGCACAGGAGACGCCGTGGACGAACCGCGTGGGCTCTGCATCGTGACTCGGTGAGGTAGGCCTGGGATATCTGGATCTACACTGTGGGGGGAGGCGGAGGAGAGGGCGGGTGAGGGCGCCGCATACGGTACACATGCTATGCTGCGGCCCACTCCCCTGTGCCTGCCTACCCAGTTGTGTTGGGGAAGTGCCCGTCTGGCTGCTGGGGCCTTGGTCGCTGAGTACCCGTTTATTGCGCGCTGTAAACGAGCTGTGCGCAGAAGGGCAGCCGCGACCGCAGTCCAGCAGCGCGGGTCGGTGCATCTCCGTTGCGCGAAGGGGATGTGGGTCGCGTTGGGGCCGAATTACTCGCGCAGGCAGAAGCACACCTTTGTCGAGCCGGAGTGCGCGCCCGATCGCCGCCATCTGCCTCCTCATGCAGGCAAGGGCCCTCTCCGCCGATGGCGACTCGGTGGTCACAGCCGATGCCTTCAACGCAATGAGGGCGGGCAAACGCCTGCGAGCTGAGGAGGCGACGCGCGCCCCGGCCGACGGCGGCTGGCCGCCGGCCCTGGGCAAGATGCAGGTTGGCGCACACACCGGCAGCGGGCCTGCTGGCACCCGGGGGCCGCCCGCTACAGGGGCCCTGGGCTGGCAGCCACAGCCCTTGCGGTGGAGTCCGGCCAGTGGCGGACACGGTCGGGTCTCCCGGCCCACCGGATACCCGTGCGACGGGCCGGGCGGGCAGCCGGTCGGCAGCCACGGTTCCACCGCCCCCACCGGCGGCATCTTGCAGGGCGCCGCGCGGCAGGAGCAGCGGCCGCCGCGCCACGCGGACACGGCGCAGGAGCAGTGGCCGCAGCCCCCGCCGGCGTTGATGAGCTTCCAGCCGCGGCAAACCTTCCAGTAGTGCTTGCCACCCGTCTACTGCCGCGTGTACTGCCACGGGGGCAGCTCCACCCCGGTCAATGCAGGGTCCGCGCTGGCGCAGCCGCGCGAAGGTGCTTCCGCGCCAAGTACTAATTTCTGTAGCAACTGGCTTGCATGATTCTTTGCTGATCGGTGTTTTCTATGCACCTGTACGTTTTTTTGTGTCATAGCTCAGACTTTGAGCCATGTGTCTTGAAGCACTGGGCTGATGTGGCTCCTTGTGTATCTGGGTGGGGCCCAGCACGTCAGGGCCTCGCCAAAGGGCCCGGCTGGTATGAGTGGAGCTGGCGTCATTTTGGGGAGCATGGTATGTTACTCGACGGGTGAAAAGAAGAGAGCCCCTGCGGTGGCGACCCACCTTGAGATGGCTAACGTAATCCGGCGATGGAGGGGGGCAACGCGGGGACAAAGCGGATGGATGAACCCAGTACCACATCAGATGGCGCACAGTCGAAAAGAATTGCATGGGGCGTTCTTCACACGGCAAATTTTTTGTTAGATGGCTGCGGCCAAGTATTGGGGTGGTTCGCCAGGGCGCGGTAAGGCGTAGCAGCGTGTGGAGGCAGACGTCAGCAGCGGGCGGCAGGCACGGGCGGGCCTCTTACCGGAATCACGCGCGGGCCGCAGGAGTATGCGGTGGTTTCGACGGCTGATCTTGGACTCCAGGGAGGGAGGACGTTGAAACATCATGGACATGAGAAAGTACGGTCGGTTACCAGTATGCGCGTGGGCCAAGAGGTCGCGCGATGGAGCACAATACGGTATCTTGATTGCCTTCTGACACCCGGTCCGGGATGCTGTTTAGCTTTGCCTGGTGTATGTGTGTGCTTTTTTGTGCTCGCTGGGCCGGCTGCAGCACCGACCTGAGGTGCATTGCAGCGAGATCCAATTCACGCACAAGTGGGGAACAGCTCGTCCAACCAAGTCATGGACACGTCAGCAACACTTGTGTGCGCAATACAGCGCGGGGCCGTCCTTTCATCGAATGCCTGTTCGTGGGGTGTGCCCGCAAAGCCCTTTCCGTAGTGAGTGCTGGTTCTGAAGTATTAGTGGGTGGGCAATCGCACAACGTTGGTCATCCATGTTGGAAGAGGTGGGGCAACTGCGCGGTGCTCGCCTGGCCGGGGAGCGGGCAACATTGCAGGGAGACCAATTTCGGGACACTTTCTGGCCCCTTGTGATGGGTGCCCAGCCTCGGGTGTGAGAACGTGAATGACAGGTTGTGGAGGTCTCCCCGACCGGACTAGGCGGTGGTGAGACTGGGCATTGGCAGAAAGGTATTCCCCGCCTCAGCTGCGGCGGAAACGTGCCACAGGCCGACTGGATACGTCGTAACCTACTCTTGTTATGAGTAATGAGCAGGTGGTCCAGGGCTAAGTGCGTCGGGCGCTGCTGTACCCATCGTATATTACGGCCCCTGGCTTGGCTTGCTTGCGATAGAACACACGGGTCCTCATATCGGGTTTCCCCACCATACAGACACATGCACATCGGCGAGGAGTCGGGGAGGAAGTTGACTAGGGTATGGCCTCTCATCCTCCTGTGCTGCACGGTGCCTAGGTGTGGTACGGTGTGGTCTTGAAGCTGAGCAGTCGGCCCGAGGTTATCACCGAGGCGATGGCGCATGAGAAGGGGTCTGTTGACGTCTTGATTGGAGTTTCAGGTGCAGATTTCGCGAAGGTTGTTATGATGACCTGCGTTGCAGTCGTACAATACATCGTACGGAAAGCGGCAACCATGCTGCAATGCTGGTTCCCTTATACGGCTGTGTGTTTACATGACACCGATGTGAAAATGGACGCACGGTTGTTTTTGGTTGTTGCAGGCTTTGTCCTCTTCCATCCTGCGCAATGCGCAACTGTGCGACCTGATGACCCCGCAACGGTTGCACGCAAAGGGAATCACACCACAGGAAGTAGATTTCAAGCCGATCAATGTGTTTTCATCCTTGCCACCGGACAGTCTGGATCTACTGCTCTTATGGACGCGCTGAACCAGCTTCCAAACTACTTGATACGGGGTGAACAGTGGGCAGCATTTTGGAACGTTTATGAATCTTACTTGTGAGGAATGTCTGACGGTGCTGCTAAAATCGTTTGGTGGGCTCCCATGTAATTCAAGTGCTGTGACGTAGGAATTTTCGGTGGACAACGACTGAACCTCTAAGCCAAATAAAATTCAACTGGTCTTCATATCGACACGCATCATTTGAAAAGATCAAGCGCGCGTATGACCAGGAAGCCCCCCGAGAGAAGCTTCCTTGGTTCAACGAGTTTCCACGCGAAAGGATAGTTGCTGCAGCCAGGGCTTACTATGCCGTCCTGTATGGTTACTATGGCAGAGGTACGCACATACGGTAGTGTCGCACGCAGTCCCCCCAATGTCCAACGGGTGTTTTCTGCTCCGCAGACTTCGTATCTGGCTTCAAAGACAGCAGGTATGTACCTTAATCTTGAAAGACTTAGCGCACCTCTTCCCACGCAACGTGTTTGAAAGTCAACCGTTCGTGCGCAGGTACGTCTGCGGGAAGTCTTTCTCCAGTGGACGGTGCGCAGAGTTCTTCAGCGGGTTCTTGTCGTTCCTCCGCCGAATGTGTATAAACGTGAAGGTAAGGCGCGACGCGAATGGCATCCCCTCGTATGTATGTACACTTGGTGCGAGACCTAACAGAGCTGATGTGTAATGTGCATCCGTTGGTGTCGCGTTGCAGATCCTTCTCAACTCCAGGACGTCACCCTCCCTAGGAGCAAATGAGAAACTGTACGACATGGACAGGGGCAAACCCGAAGAGGAGTTCCTCAGGGACCTGAACGAGACCCATGCCTTGTACGACGGCTACGCGGCAGAATACCCCGACCACGCGTTCCGGGTTTTCTACGAGGACATGTACGACCCAACGGTGGGTGCTTTGGAAGCATGCGGCTGCTGACGTGTGCTGGACATGTAGCAGGCCCAAGTAAACTCACGCAGGGCGATTTCGTGGTACTGCCGCAGAAGAATGCGACGCTGGCGAAGAAGCTGCTGGAGTTCCTAGGAGAGGATCCGACAACGCCCATTCGGTTCACACGGATGCCTGCCTCCAAACCTCCAGGGTCATAATACAGCTGGTGCAGAGACGGCGGGACAAAAAATGGACGTGATCTTAATTTTCAACGCACGACCGTATGTTTAATGGATACTGACGTCGGCCTTAATTCCATACCATGGCGGGGTTCGATGGCTGGCTGGAGCTTCCGTATCCCCACAGACGAACGGGCAGGGCCATGGCGTCGCACCGTGCACACAACACGGACTGTAGATTCGCGCTTATGTCTGCTGCGTTGGCGCTGGTTATCCCCAGGAAGAAGTGCCCGCTGTCATTCAGGTGCGGGCGCTGACGCACTCGTCGTGGGTTCGGCAGCCGGTGGTCAGCTTGGCTTCAGCCACCGTAGCCAATGGCAGGGGTGCTGGGAGGTGTGCTGGCGGGCGGCCCAAGGGGCTCCCCTGCTTCCTCTTGTGCCAGTTAACGCCCCACTGTGGTGTCTTGTGGTGCTGTGGTGAAAGGCGGAGGCCAGCTGTGGGAGTCCCCGTCGACGGACCGGACAAGCCGCAAGGGGGAGGAGAAGCGGCTTGGACCCTGCCTTACACGTGCACTAAGCAATGCCCGACAGCCCGAGGCGGTTGCAGCCCTCCTGATAGGTGCTGCGGTGCATGCCGGTCGCGGTGTAGCGTTGCAACAGGGACCTTCGGGGACTCGAGGTTTGGAACCGGAGCCGTTTTGAAGAACCTTAACTTATCAACTACCGGGCACGTCGGGCTTGCAGGCTTTGGTACGCGCCTTATCATGGTTTCCGCTGAGCAGTTGATAGTGCGTGCGGTGCGGCGGTTACGGTATCACCGACTTCCAGGCTCCGGAACCGTTGTGAAGGCATCAGTGCTGTACGACAAGGAGAGGTCGTGCCTGATCGTGCACAGCACTTTGCCAGTCCAAGATGTAACACCCTCCCTGGAGTCCGCGGGAGCGCAAGGGCGCGCGGAGGATTCCCAAGTCCCCATCAAGAGACGTCGACACGTTCCAACGCTGAAGTCAGTGAAGGCGCACCCCTAGGCGAATCGCAGGGCGACACATGCACCCACACGGCCCGGGGGCATTCGCGACGTCAGCACCCCGCGCAGCGACTCCCGTCACTCGCCAGCCATTCCCTGCATGTTCACGTCACCTTGTCTCTTTCCCGGTGAGCTGTGCAACAGCAGTCTTCCACGCGTGTGCTTCGAGAGAAACCCGCCCGCGTGTGTCTTACCGTATTCGCAATGCGGCGAGGGACAAAGCCCCTATCGCACATCACCGTAGTAGCCCAACCAAGGTACAACCCCAGCCGGGGACCTCCCAAGCCCCAGCACTGTCAGCGTTTGAAGACACTCCCCCAACCCCATGCCCATGATCCACTCCGTGGAGCTGCTGCTCCCTGCATGTCCCCACATGCCCCCGCGGTTCTTCGTACGCGCTCACGTCATGCACATCACCCATTCACACACATACACACACACACACACACTTTTCTCCTTGATAACACACACACTAAGTGGACTACGCCTCTCCTCATCAGAGGAGTGCTTCGGCGGTCTCCCGAATGGGGCGGGTTAGCGCTCCCGGCCAGCGTCGGCCCGGCAGATATGTAACGATACACACACACATATCTGCACCTGGGCTCGATCGGGCGGGTTCCTTTTGTAAAGACATTCACACTGCCCGTGACATGCCTGTGTAGCCAAGGTCCAGCAGCGCGCCGCCGCCGGGGGAACCTCGCGACCCGCGGGTCACTGACTGCGCAGGGGAGCCTGTCGTCGCCTCCGCCGCCGACTGCGTCCTGTACCTGCTCAACAGCGCCTCCAAATCCTCTTCGTCCGCCGGAGGCATGATGCCCACGGAGGAGCTCCCGCCCGCAGCGCCCAGGCCCCTGCTGCCGTAGCCATCATGCTCCAGTCCCCTCAACCCCGCGCCCGCCAGAGAGGCCTCTGCCGCTGCGAGCGCCGCCGCGCTGAGCATCATCTTCTCCTCCGCCTCCTCCGCTTTCAGCAGCAGGCGCTGTTCGGAGGTCATCGAAAGGACGGCGGCAGGACGAGGCGGAGGCACAGAGAGCTGCCTCCCGCTGGGGGTGGCTGCCAGGCGTGGGCTCGCCCGCGTTGCGCCGCCCGCGGCCGCCGCGGCAGCGCCGGCGCCGGCGCCCGACTTGCTGCCGCCATCGCCAGGCTGCGCGGGGACGGCGTTCCCAGCCGGCGGCTGAGGGTCCGCGGGGGCGCGTCGCTGCGGAGTCGCCGCCGCTGCCACCGCCGCCGCGGCCACAGTGTTACGTGTCGTGGCGGTTCCCTCAGCGACCGCAGTGGATCGCGTCGGGACGTTCCGGGAGGTTGCGGCCAGGTCCTCCAGCGCCTGAGGGCCGGACGAACCGATGGAAATGGCAGCGGAACGCAGTTTAATGGCCATCGGGGGCAGTCGTCGTCATCTGTAGTGAGCCACTCCCAGCTTTTCGTGCAGCCTCCGTGCCTGCCCCTCAGCATTTCCCTTGGCCCCAGCCGAGGCGCGCCATGCGGCCCATGCCATAAGCTGCTGCTCGGCACTCTTCCAACCTCGCCTCCACAACCCCGCAACCCGAACCCCCACACAAAGAAGCCGGGACAGGTGTCCCTGCCGAACAGTCCACCACCACCTCCTCCTCCTTGTGCCCCCTCATCCCTAATTCCACCGTACCCACCGCACCCACCCACCTGCAGCGCGTCCTCCTCCATCTCGTTGCCCGCCATGACTAGCCGCCGCAGCGTTCCGTTGCGCTCCCGCAGCGCCACACCCAGGCTACGGCAGCCCGCCAGCCCCACACCGTTGCCCCGCAGGTCCAGCGACACGAGCACTGCGTTGCGGCCGAGTGCGGCAGCGAGCGCCGCCACCCCGCGGTCGCCGATCTGGTTGCGCCCGAGACCCAAATGGGTCAGTCGCGGCGGCGCCGCCGCGGAGGTCTGGGCGGGCGGCCCCGCACCGCGCGCAGCGCCGGCGGCCGCCCGCGACGGCGGCGTGGCCCCCAGTGCCGCGGCCAGGTGCGCGGCGCCTTCGGCCCGGATCTTGCAGCCCTCGAGGGCTAGGACGGCCAAGGAAGGATGCGAACCCAGCGCCTGGAGGGCAGCGGTTTGGGATTCAGCGATTGGTGGGGGGGCCGGCTGCGTGGGGGGTCAGCGGGTTCGCCTTTGCATCACGGACAAGAGTGGCAGGCACCGGTAAGTGTCCAGGAGGGACCCACGAGGGGCACATGACACAATTACGATACAGCATGGCCGGCGCAGGTTTTGGCTTTCCAGTTCCGACGAGGCACACAAACGTGGCCTGCTGTCCTCGGGCCCCCAAAGCCAAGTTCGTCCGCACATCTCCCCTGCGCCCCGCGACTGCTGCGCCCTCGCGTCCCCCTGCGCCCCGCGGCCTCCACGGTACCTTGGCCATGTGCCGGGCGCCCTCGTCCCCCGCGTAGGACCTCGACACGTCCAGCTCCCGCAGCGAGGGCAGCGCCGCCAGAGCCTCCGACAGCGCCGCCATGCCGTCTGGGCTGATGCGCGGGTTGTCCTGCAGCTGCAGCACCTGCGGGCAGAAATGGGGACAAGGGAGGCGGCGTGGCGAGGACCGAGTCGATCCACACAGCAGCCACGGGGCCGATGGGGAGGGGCATACATAAGACGGGGGAAGGGGCTTCAAGTCGAATGTGGACACCACCGGAACTGGACCACGGTAGCCCACGGTACCGCTTCGGCTGCATTACCCTCCTCAGTGAAAATATGGCGCCTCTGCCCAGTTTCACAGTGCAATTTCGGATCGCGGTGCGGTCCTTTCCCCTTTCACCCTCCTCCCCCAGCCCCGCACCTGCAAGCCCGTCAGTCGGGTGAGGGCGCCCTGCAGCTCCCGCACCGCCTTGTCCCCCAGCTGGTTGCCCGCCAGGTGCAGCTCCTGACAGAGGGAGTGAGGGGAGAAGGGGGACAGGGAGCGCGGCAGCAGCGGGGCAGCACACGAGGACACACGGAAGGGCGCAGTGGCAGCGTGGGCCTGAATTGAGCCTGGGCGCTACGGGCAGGGGTAAAGGTGAAGCGCGGCCAGGCGACTCGATGTCACGCCATGTGCCGCCCGGCACGTGGGCAGGTAGGTAGGTAGGTAGGTAGGTAGGTAGGTAGGTAGGCGGACTCCGTGCTCCGTGCGGATCGCTGTCATGAGACTGATCTGTGGTCGTACAACAATGGTGTGCCCGACTGCCCGACTCTACTCACGAGGTCCACGCCACATCGCCGCCCAGGGCCCTAAACCCTTGAGCTGAGCCCTGTACCCCTTCGCGGACCCCGTCCCGCCTCCCCCCGCCCCGCCCCGCACCTCCAGTCCCGCGCACGCCCCCAGGGCCCCCGCCAGCGCGCGAGCCCCCTCCGTGCCGATGCCGTTGTGTGACAGCACCAGGACCCGCAGCGAGGCCGCCAGGGCGGGGAGCCAACGAGCCATCACCTACATGAGGTCAGCACCGGCGCCCGGCAGGCGGGGGCCGGGTCGCGAGCGACGGGCGGGGCAGTCAAGACGCCATGGGGCTCAGCCTCACCGAGTTACGGCACCGTCGTCGTCAGCACCATCAGGCCGACCCGCTTTCCGAGTGCTTGCTGGCCCCGTCACTTCGGACAGTACGGTGACCTGGTGCGCGGCACGACGCTCAAACCCAGTTCCTGCAGCTCTTGGCTCGCCAGGCAGCCCTCAGGCCCCCTCTCTCCCCCCACACCTTGCAGCCCGCGTCCTCCAGGTAGTTGAGGGACACATCCAGGATGGCACATCCGCCTGCTCCGGCGCCGCTGGCCCCCGAGGTCGCTCTGGCCCCTGCACCGCCTCCTCCGCCCGCCATCGCGGACATGAGCCGGTCGATTCCCTGCGAGCAGGCGAGGTGAGGGCAGGCCAGACTTGGGGTCAGGTCATGGAATGTGGCGGCTGCCGCTCCACGACTATCAGATACGGTACACACTGCGGGGAATCCGGCCTCGTGCGTCGCGTGAGGGGATGCACTGCTTTGCCGCGTGTCTGACCGCAGGGACGCACCAGAGGCAGCAACGACCCGGGGCCGGGCGCACGCAGTCCGGCACCCGCACCACACAACGAAAGCGCGCCAGGTCAAGTCCGAGCCCTCACCACCACCCATACACACCGCCCCAAACCGCGCCCCAGCTCTCAGGAGCCTCATTCGCCTCATTAGCCCCACACGCCCCAAGCAGCGGACGCACCCACCCACCTCGGGGCCCAGGCCGTTATCTGCCAGGCAGGCGGTCTGCAGCCCGGCAAGGGCACCGCCGCCACCACCTCCCCCCGCGGTGCCTCGCGGCGCGCCGCCACCGCCCGCCTCCGCGAGCCGGGCGGCTCCGACGGGCCCCGTCTCGCAGCCCGTCAGGTTGAGCGCCTGAAGCGCCGCCAGGGAGGCCTGCCGGGGTGGGCCGACATCACCCGGAGCCCCGGGTGCGAGGTCAGGTCAGGTCAGGTCAGGCTGGCGGGGTAGCGGGATCGGGCAGACAGACACAGATAGACAGACAGGCAGACACGCCCCTTATGTGCAGCTGCGCACCGGGAATCCGCGCATAGGAAGACATCGCGGCCGTCGCGGCCTTGGACCGGTGGTGTCTCGCGTCTCCCGTGCCACGCATTCCCCTGGAGCGGCGCACCGCCACACCCGGACAGGTCCCGGCAACCCCCTGCCCCCTGCCCCTCCGCATGCACCCACCCGCAGCTGCCTCGCCAGCAGCGCCAGCACCACGGGGCCGCAGCGCGAGCCGCTCAGGTCCAGCACCGAGCCGCCCATGCCCCGGCCCGCGGATGGGGATGACGACGACGCGGCTGCCGTCGCGCCGCCCGCCCCCGCCGCCGCGGCAGCCGCCTACGTGCAGCAGCACATCAAGAAAGCCAGCGGCAAAGCCAGCGAGCGAGTGCGCCTCGGCGGGCTGTGTGGGAAGGTAAGGTACAAGCAAGGTAGGCAGCTGCCCAGGCTGGGAGGGTTTGGAGAGCTGTCGGTACATCGTAGGGTCTGGTAACTCACCAGAAGCCGATAAACCGCGTGACCGCAAGACCCAGAGGCCCCCCTCCATCCTCCAGTCCAAGATCCTTGTCCCCGCGTTAATCCACGCATTTCACCTTTTGTCTACCCATTCGCTGTACGGCTATTTCCGTTCCCATCCCCCTCCAGTCCCTCCCCCAGCCCGTCCTCCAGTCCAACCTGACCCACACGGGGTGCGCCAGCCGCGTGCCGGGCAGAGGCATACGGCATAAGCTGCGGGCTCCGGAATCCCCGCCCACCCTTGCCTCCCTCCCTCCCGCCCTGACCTCCTTATAGAGCCCGCCCTTACCTCCCCACCTGCAGCGCCACCCCGTTGACCGACTGCAGTCCAGGGAGGGACCCCAGGGCCTCCGCCAGCGCATCCACCGCAGGCGCACCCAGGCGCAGGTTGCACGACGGCGGGAGCGACACCGACAGCAGGGGCGGCGGCGGCGGCGGCTCCGCCGCCGCCTCGGCGGCGCCGCGCGCCCGCAGCGCCGCCGCCACCACCTCCGCGTCCTCATCCGTGAAGGGCACCTCCATGACCGCGGCCGCGGCGCCGCCGCCACCGTCGCCCGCGCCGGCGCCGCCGAGGTCGACGATCTGCTGCTGCGACCGGTTGCCGGGGCGGCCAGCCAGTTGGGCGACGGGCACCCGGGACGAGATGGTGACGGTTGCGACCCGGCTGACGGGGCTGTTGAGGATGGCCTCGGTGATGGTCCGGGCGGCGGCGGCGGGGCAGCCTGCGCGTGAGGGATCGATGAGGCGGTCAGGACAGGACAGGACAGGACAGGACAGGACAGGACAGGACAGGACAGGACAGGACAGGGCAGGGCAGGGCAGGGCAGGGCAGGGCAGGGCAGGGCAGGGCAGGGCAGGGCAGGGCAGGGCAGGGCAGGGCAGGGCAGGGCAGGGCAGGGCAGGGCAGGGCAGGGCAGGGCAGGGCAGGACAGGACAGGACAGGACAGCACAGGCAATGAGGCGCAGATCCGCACACACGGCGCGTGCCTCCGTCGCCAGGCCACCGCGCCGCTTGGCGGGTCTTGTTCACTTCTTTCGGAGGCGGGACAAAACCCAGATGCTTGTGGCCTGGGTCTCTAGCCGTCGCATGGTAGCGGCGGGCAAGGCCAGATGATCGACCGTAACGTACCGTGTATGATGCGCCCCGACTGCACTCGTTTTATGGCACACCTATCGCACGCTGGTATCCTCCCAGTTGGAGTTTCGCAGATTGAGCCGCTTGAGTAGTCAGGCGCACCCGGACCTCGCATCGCACATCCGTGCCGCGCGCGCGATGACCCCCTCCCCCCCCACCCCCATGTCAATCAGGACCATATCCATCAGGACAGCTCGACCGATGCGCGCGATGAACCCCCCACCAGATACCCCCAGGCCCCAGCGCAGTATAACATATGTCTGCCAACGTCCTATGTTACCCCCGGCCCCCCCTCCTCACCTCGCAGCGTCAGCGCCGTCAACGTACTGTTCCCCCTCAGCACCGCACACAGCATCTCCACCAGCGGCCCCGTGCCGCCGCCGCCGCCGCCTCCGCTGCCCTCCGCAGCCCCACCGCCAAAGTTCAGGCGCAGGTGCTGCAGCCCGGGCAGCCCCGCCGCCGCGGCCGCGCCGGTCCCCGCCACGCCGCTGGCGCCGCCGGGGAGCAGCGGCAGCGGCAGCGGCGGCGGCGCGTTGAGGAACGTCAGGTCGGGCATGACGCCCGTCCGAGTTACGGAGAGGTGGCGTAGTGCCTCGGGGGGCAGCAGCGCCAGGCTGGGGTCGGGCAGGCCGAGGCGCTCCGCCACGGCGGCCACGGCGGCGGGCGCGTCGGCGCTGAGGGTGATGCGCGAGGTCCAGGCCTCGCGCAGGGCTTCCATGGCCTGGTGAAAGGGGAGGAGGGAGACGTTAGGGGGATGCAGGCTCTGCGGTGCCACCGTCGTTTTCGACTGACAGGACGGGAGGGAGTAGGGAGAAGGCTGCGCAGGTGCCAGTTCCACAACCCGGGGGCCTACCTTCCTTTTCAAAGGGCTGCTCGTTCATACGCGTCACGGGAAGGGTTGTCTGGTGCGCACCTGGGTCCTCGCACACCCTTACGTGTTTTCCAATTTGCAGGTTGATATGGTAAGTATGTTGGTGCTTGGTTTGGGTCGGGCGGGTCTCTTATTCAAACACCCATCCGCCTGCCTCTGCGCAGGCAGCGCCCCAGCCCTGGTGCTGAGGTAGTTGACCACCGGGCCCAGCCGCGCCGATACCGCGCCGCGCTCAGCTGAGTCTTAAACGTTTTGAGAACACACGCATGCACGGGGGAGGGGGTTATCTCACTCAACACATGCACACGCGCTGGTGTGGGGGACTTGTGATGCCCAGCACATGCGCTCCTGTGGGCACCGGTACGGCGGTGCAGCGGTGCATGCACCGTGACCCTTGGTTCTCCTGGACATATGCCGCAGCGCTGCATTTGTCGTCTCCCAGGAGAAACATTTCACGTTCCGCTCAGTTCTCTTGTGCAAAGCCCACACACACCCACACCCACACACACGCCCCGCCGCACCATGTCCAGCTGCAGCGCGGGCAAGTCCCCCGCCAGCGGCGGCTCCTCGCCCGCCCGCAGGTCCTCCAGGCCCAGAGCCGGCGGGCTGAGCACCACCAGCGGACAGCCGTGGCGCGCAGCGGAGCACAGCTCGCCCCTGTGGTAGGGGCAGGACAGCAGCCACCAGGGCACCAGGACACGGGGTGGCGGGTCAGCTGCAGTCAGTCTCAGTCTCCTGGGGACGGAAGCTATGACTGAGGCACACAATCCAACCCAAAGAGAGCCGTCATGGCCCTCTGCCAAATCGCTGCACTGCAGCTCAGTCCATCTGTAGGGAGACGCTGGCTGCCCTGACCCTCACCCTCTTTGTCGATGTAGACAGCGAATCGCGAAACAGTCACCCTCACCCTCAATCTCACCTGGCAAGCGGACGGCGGAGGAGGCCGGGCGCGGCAATCACCACCGCCGCAGCAGCCCGAGCCACCAGCGGCGCGGAGGGCACCTCCGGCAGCTGGGCGGGTGGCCGCTGCGGGGAGTTGAACCGGGCGGGGTTGGTCGCTTTCAGGGTGAACGGAAGAGGCCGGAACCCGGAAGCCGTGAGCACAGAGCAACGGCGATGCGGCACCGTCCATTGTGCGACAAGAGAAGAGCAAGAGGAGAGGAGGGGGTGGCTGCCGCAGCACCCGATTCCGTTGCCATACCCTTCCGCCTACGCAGCCATGTCAGTCTACCCTTCACACCTCCGCAGCCAGATACGCCCCAGCCCTGCGCCGCTCCCCCTCCCACCTGCAGTGTCAGCGGGTCCACATACACGCGGTAACCCGCCGAGCTCAGCCCCGCAGCCAGCACCGCGGCGGGGACGGCCGCCGCCTCCGCGCCCCTGGCCCTGCCGCCCGCCGCCTGCGCCCTGTCCGGCCCCCCCGCCAGCTCCTCCGCCTCTCCGCTGCCGACGATGTAGGCCCGGAAGGCCAGGCCCAGCAGCCGGAGGTACTCGGGCGCGGCGGCCAGCGCCGCCTCCGCAGCCCTGAGCGGATGGGGTGTGTGGTGCAGCAAGGGCAAAGACAACGGGACCAGGCAGGCAAGCAGGCAGGCAAGTAGGTACAATGGCAGGTAGATAGGTAGGTGGGGATGTAGGTAAGTTACTAGGCAGGGAGGGTACAGGGAAGGTGAAAGCGAAAAACAAGGCCAGAGCGACCAGGGACTGCCCCTTGCAGACTCCCGACCGAACGAACCGGGGAAACGAACACGGGAGCGCCCCACGAGCACTCCAGGGCGAGCGCGGGACGCGCAGGCGGTATGCACTGGACCCACCCCCCGGTACCATGCAGTGCAACTACTGTTGCTGGTTTCGTGATAATCACGTTATTATCGTGATTATCGTGATAATCTCGTTATTCACAATTACGTGCATCTGCGGCCGACCACCGATGTCGGTTCCGTGGATCAGGGGCCCCTTCCTCCCTCCACAGTCCCGCCGCAGCCCGCCGCGCAGCACCCACCTCGCGTCTGCCAGCTCTGCAGCGGCGGCCGCCCTCCGCTGCATCTGCACCAGCTCCCCAAGCTGCTGCCGCTCCGCCGCCAGGCCCCGGCTCAGCGCGCGGTGCCCGTTGGCGCGGGCCGCCGCAGCCGGGGAGGCCGCGTCGGCGCCGGTGGCTGCAACCCACGGGGTGGGGGTGGGGTGGGGGTGGGGGATAAAGCTGGTTAGCGCGCGCGCCGCATGCATGCCGCAGGGACACGCTCCGGGACAGACAGACAGACAGACAGACAGACAGACAGACAGACAGACAGACAGACAGACAGACAGACAGACAGACAGACAGACAGACAGACAGACAGACAGACAGACAGGCAAACAGGCAGGCCGACAGGCAGACAGACAGGCGGTGGTCCATCACAGTGACGAGATGGACCCGAGGGGATGGACCGCAGGGGATGGACCTGGACCTGGACCTGGACCTGGACCTGGACCTGGACCTGGACCTGGACCTGGACCTGGACCTGGCCAGATCGATATCGGACCCCGCGAATGCAGAGGCGGCACGATGACTTGTCCTTCATGAGGCCCACAGGTCCGATGTCCCGTGCGGGAATATTGTTGAGCACCACCCCTGTGCGGGCATGTTGAGCACCACCCGATTGCGGGTATGCTGCCGGGTCGATGCGCCACGCGCCGCTGCCGCACCTGGGGATGCGGCCGCCGCGGCGCCGGACCTGCCTCGAAGCGGTGACGCCATGGCTGCGGCAGCTGGAGGGGGCTGTGCCCTGTCAACGTCGCCGCCGGATGGGCGCCCCGCAAATCCGCATCATCGCACACACATGCACACACATGCACAGCAACAGGGAGCAGCAGCAGCGCGATGAGTCAGGACATGGGGGGTTAAATTGAAAACAGAAATAAACATGGGGGGGGGGGATGGGGCAAATCGTGTCAGGGCCAGAGACGAGACGCATCCAAGGGGGTGAGCCCCACTTCCAAGTTGCAGCACGGCCGCCAGACAACAGTTGCAGCCCAACAGCAGGGCAGCGACGGGGGGGCTCGCCGCCTGCAGCCGCCCCGTCCCCGACTGCCTGGCCCTACGTTGCTGCGATGCCCGCGCCCCACAGGACTCTTCCACTGTCGCGGCCTCGGCCCCGCACGGGTGTACACCAATAACACCGTGTCCATACACGGTGTGGAGAGACGCAAAACCCCCCGTCCTTGGGCCTTCATGAGCGGCCATCGCCCAACACCTCCCTCCCTGCTCCGCCCACCCGGTCCGTGGAGATGCGCCCCGGGACCCGTCGGTGGCTGCCCGTGCCGGTGTGCGCGCCGGCGTCGTCTCCGCCGCCGCCGCCGTGGTGGTGTCGGCTGCGGCCGCCGAGGGGTTCGCCGCCCGCACCACCGCCACGCGCTGCGCCGCGACCGCCGCGCGCTGGCGGGCTGCCTGCGCCGCGGCGGCTGCCGCCTGCACCGCCTCCTGCGTCTCCGCCTGGTGGGGTGGTTCATGCGCGGCAGTGGCAGGACACCGGCGGCGGGAACGAGGCGTTTTGAAGGGTGTCGGTGTCGGGTCCCGGGCAGTTCAGCAACTCCCCATGAAAAGCATCTGCCTCGCTGGTCTCGTGGCGATTCACTTATTTGCATCACCAGCAACCCCCCCCCCACCCCACCGGCCCCGCCAGGCCCCCCCGCCCGTGACAACCGGTGACAACGGATGCCACAGTGCGCATAGGGCCCCCAACCCGCCCTGGAGCCCCCTGGACATCCAACCGACAACCGAGCCCACGAGACGCCGGTCGTGTCGTACCTGCTTCGCCGTGAGCTTCAGCGCCCGGCGCTCCGACTCCTCGGCGGCCTTGCGCGCCTCGGCCTCGGCCTGCGGCGAACCGGCGGCCGCACACAGTTGGACACTGGACATTGGAGAACAAGAGGACAACGCCCAGCCCGCAGAAACAGCCCGCCCGGCATTCGACACGACGCGAAATGCGCCCGGCGGACAAAAAAAGGCCGACAGCGGGTCTTGCTTTTTTCCGCGTCCCCGATTTACACTGTACCACACTCGACAGGCAGTCCGGGCTGGATAAGCAGTTTTCCTCCGAGACGGGACCGACGGATGATTCCTGACTCTGTCACCGCTGGGAGGCCGACCCGGCCCCAAGGCACATCCAGATATCCTCTGTCCCGCGGCAACGCTGATCCCCCCCCCCTAGGTCTTCCCCACCATCCAGTTCCCCGCTGCCTGCCTTGAGTTGCGCCGCCACCCGGTCACGCTCCTGCCGCAGGGCCGCCACCTCCCGCCGCTCCGCCTCAAGCGCGCCCTGCAGCGAAAGGGTCTGCGGGGCAAGGACGATGCACGAATGGGCGGGCAGGCGGGCGGGCGGGGAGGCAGGCAGATTAAAGATGCGCTTCTGAGCACCAAATCAAAGCTCCGATAACACGATAATCATAGAGATAAGGTGGTGAGGCGGAGGAGCAGTCCCGGTTGAACGACAGCGACGGGAAGCATGCCTTGAAGCCTGACAACCGCACGAACATGAACACACGAACACGGGAAGTTAAGCATGTCGGGCATTGGCACTGCGCATTGGACTGTGCCCGGTGAGCTTAGCGAGAATCCCAACCGACCCAAACCGGGCAAACCAAACTGTGTTGTTTGCAATCCAATGCAAACACTTTTACTCCAGGCTCGGACCTCGCGCCACACGGCGATCACCCCCTAAGGGCAAAGTGCCCGGCCCCGCTCCGCCTCCCACCATCGCCTCCAGTCGCAGTTTGTCCTGCTCCTGCTGCCTCCGCAGCACCGCCACCTCCCGCTGCAGGGCCGTCGCCATGGCTCTGGCTGCGGCCGCCTCCGCGGCGGACTCGTCCATCGCCTGCGGGGGCAGGGAGGACATGCCATGGGAGGTTGCCCACGCGCCTTGGTCCACGAGCAAGGACCGAACGTCCGAACCCCACCGCAGGTTGGGGTCTGTTCATCCGCAGGTGGGGCGGCTGCCGGTGGGGCGGTGCAGCAGACAGAGCCAGCGTCCCCCGGGAGCGGACGCACCCCTTCCACATGCCGGAACAGAAGGGGGAGGTGCCCGACAACAGACGGGGGGGTTAAGGCGCCCACCGCCTCGCTGCCCCACGAACACTCTGCCCGCTTCCTGGTCGCCCCTTGCACAGGAGCCAGTGCCAATAACGCACACTGCAATTCGCTGCTGGGATCCTTCGCGAACATCAAAAGGGGAATATCATTCCTCTTGCTCTGCCCCAGGGTCCTCTGCCGGGTCCTCCCCAGGGACTCCCCCACACCGAACGAACCTGCGGGGTGACTCAACCACAGCTGCTCAAACCCCTGCCTGGTGCCGCCCCGGCCCCCGCCCCCACCTGACCCCCACCCGACCCCCACCCGACCCAGGTACGGTCAGGTTACCTTGTGGGCCCTCGCGGACTGCTCCTTGAGCTGCGCCAGCGCCGTCGCCAGGTCCGCCTGCGCGCGTGCCATCTGCTCGTCCCGTCCCTCGCGCCCCTCCTCCAGCTCAATCTGTGGGACCGGGGCACCCCGAACAGCGGTGTGCAGGGTCGCGCGCGGGGTTGGCGCAGGATGACGGTGGACATGTCCAACCCTAGAGCTGACTGGCACAGCAAAGGTCTGGTTGGTAGACTGTATCTGGTATGCTGTACGTCGCGCGGGGGAAGGCCCCCGAAAGGCCCACGCAGCAAGCGGAGTAGCGGTGGACGCGCACGCTGAAGCGCACATATGAATGAATGAATGAATGAACGAATGAATGAACGAATGAATGAATGGATGAACGAACATTACAGCGGACCCCAAAGGGATCAACGGTGTATACCAGGACAAGCCCCAGCAGGCCCCACCGACAAGGCGGCAAGACACAAGCTAACAAATGCAGGATGCGAGGCAGGGTTGCCCATCCAGGGCTGATCTTTCTGGAAGCTGCGTCGGACCGGAAATGCCCTCGGCCCTGGGAGGACGCGGTCCGCAGCGCTGAAGCGTCGCAGCAACGGAGGAACCAATTGCCTTGTAGAGCACTCACGGATTGTCCCAGCCCAACACACAACACCCCGCCCGGGTCACCCCGCCCCCTGCCTGCAGCATCTGCGTCTGCTGCCTCATCGCCAGCGCCTCCGCCCGGGCCCTTCCCAGCTCCTCCTCCGCCTGAGCGGCGCGCCGTACGGCTGCCTGTGGGCCATGCGTACGGGGGGCGTGAGGAAGAGCACGCGGCGGACCCGCACGCGGGGACGAGTAGGTACGCAACCGGGCGGCCCTTTATAAATCTACTTGACACTTGACACAAAAAGGTCAAGACCCGTGACGGCCCCGTGCGTTGCCTTGCTTTTGCAAAGCCGTCAGTGCACCTCTCCAGCTCCAGCGAATCAGCGAGTTGTGCACCCAACTCACTGGCCCCAGACCGACCCAGACCGACGAATCGAAGCCTGAGGTTCGGAGCCGCAGCAACCGTGCCACCAGCCCTGACCCCGCCGCTGCTGTCGCTGCGGTTGCGGCTGCCAATGCCCAGCGCCACCCCCCCTCGCGCTGACCTGCACCTCGGCCGCTCGCTCCTGCACCTCAGACTTGGCGGAGGCCGCGACGGCGCGCACTGCCGCCAGCTCCTGTCGAAAGCTGTCCTGCTGGCGCTGTACGACACGGGGTGACAAGGGGTCACGGGGTGCAGGACGCCGCCGCCGGGGTACACGGACTTAAGGTGTGGGCGCGCTTAGGGCAGCTTTAGAGCAGGGCGGCTATAGAGCAGGACAGGAGGTGGAGGTCAGGGAGGAAAGCGACGCGTAACATGCTGGCGCGCAGTCGGTTGGGCAGGCCGTTGGACAGGCGGTTGGACAAGCGATGTGCATAGAACCCGGGCCCTGACAAAGCACCCGTGAACCACACCCCAACCCACATGATGTCCCTCCGTACCACCCTCCTTCCATGCCGCTGACGTACCTGCTGCTCCTCAACCGCCAGTCGCAGCGCCGCCCTGAGCTTGGTCTGGGGTGCCAGGACCGCAGCGGCGCGCAGTGGGTCGGAGGAAAGGGAAGGCTGGGTGAGGCGGTGAGGCTGGGCATTCAGGTCGGGTGTCCGTGCGCATACCCACGGGCTGACGTCAGCACAACGAGCGTAGCACGTGGCTGATGCGGTGTCCTGGCCGAAGCGCGGCCCTAAGCGCTCTGGCTCTTTGGTACAACTCCTCCCGCAACGGGCAGATGAGATGACAAGGAATGGCCCTGCCCTGCTGCCAACGACGGCAAGCACCGCGGACTACGAACGGAATCACAACGACGCCTGGTTGCGGCAGCTGTCGTGTGTATCGCATCTCACGAAGGCTGCCGCATGCAGCCCCGGCGCGTCCACGCCCATATACGGTACTCCAGCCAAACGCACATCACCCCAGGCTTCACCCCATCGCCTCTCTCGCGCCTAATTGCACCGCACCAATCAGGCAGAGGTACCCCAGTTATACCCAGCCCGCGCCGAACCAGGCGTAGGAGCGACCCACTCCCCGCAACCCACCTCGCCGCTGGCGTCCTGAGGCAGCGTCGCCTCCACACGCGCCACCAGAATCGCCGCCGCCAGTCCCACATCCGCACCGGCGCTGCCGCCTCCTGTCCCGCTGACCGATCCCGCCAGCCCCAAATCCAGAGGTGCGTATGCACCGGTGCTGCCCAGCCCGCCTCCAGCTGCGCCGCCTGCCGCGGCGGTGCCGCCGGTCTGGCTCAGCAGCGCTGGCCGGTCCCTGGCCGGTGACGTGAGCGACGTTCTGCCGTGCGATGGCACTGGCTGCGCTAGCCCCGGGAAGCTGGCACCTGCCGCTGGCAACTCCACGGACGTGCGTTGAGGCAGGGTGCCGCCCACGAGACCCGACCTGGAGCTGCCGCTGGCCGCCGCGTCAGCAGCAGCAGCAGCAGCAGCAGTACCACCACCAGTGGTGATGGCTGCGGCTGCGGCGCCGCTGGATTGCCGGACAGGGCCTGAGCGCCCCGGGGGCGCCGACAAGGGAGAGCTGTCCGCTGCGACGGACGCGCGCCTCGTCGCGTCTGTGAGGGCCGCTGCAGAGTCCGCAGCAGCGCCTGCGTTGGGCTGCGGACGCGATCATGCTGTCGGGCAGGGGTACCTCTCCATGGCGCTGGCTTGCGATTTGCGGCGGCATGTGAGCGCGCACAACGAAAAGAAAACTGACAGGCTGATTGCCCATGCTGCCTAGCTCGGGCTGGCATGTGCTCTATGTAGCCCTGTCGCTGCATGCGCGTACCCCACCCCCTTTGCTCGCCTCCACTTGTGCGTATGCCGCTGTATATCCCCGTCATCTCCCCTGTATATCCCCGTCATCTCATGGTGGTGGTGTACCACACCAGATAATGGAAGGAACGCACCGGGCAGGCCCGGTGTGGTCATCCATGCTCCGCGCGGGGACTTACCCGGGTCGGCGATTGCGGGGGGAGCTGCTGCTGCGGTGGTCCAAGGGGCCGAGAAGGACCTGCGGGAGGTGAGCGCTGGCGGTGATTGGAGGTGTGGGTGCAGGATCAACCGTCGGACGAATGGCAGCATGCCTGCCGGCCGTGCTGTGTCCGCTTCGACCATCTCACCCGGACGTGTGAAAGGCAGGGGTGGCCCATAGCCATCCGTGCTGTCACGAAGGCTCCGGTACAAATCCTCCTTGGAGCTTTCAACCTGCACCGGGGAGGTAAGAAGTTAATTGTTAGGGCGAAGGGGGAGCAGCACGAACAGCCTGGATGGCCGCACCAGCCATCCCACAAGACACGAATCATTTACAGATAGCTTTAATTGTCAGCAAGAGCTTATGCGTGCTTTGGGTTATTGTCCGTGACCCTCGTGTGCCGCACCTCTGCGAGCGTCGCCACTGACCCTATCTCAGCGGGGTCCAGATCTTCAGGCGGTGGGACCCCCGAAATCCATCGTTTAACTTGCAGCTCTTTTTTCTTGCCGTAGCCCTCCGGCGGGCCCGTGAGTTTCCGTCCCGCAAATGCGAGCGAGACAGCTTTCGGCGCCATCGAATGCGCTGCCAAGCAGTTGCTGATATTAGATAAGCTGAACGTAATCTAGGCTGGGACGTCATGCCTTTCGCTCATAACGACAGCCGAGGTCTGCACAATGCAAGTGAGAAGGCCGATAGGCAAAAGGATACGACACACATTTTTCATTTTATCAAAAAATTAATTACAAAGTAGGAAGTCTTGCCTGATGGTTCCTTCGTTGCTAGGTAGTTGCTGAAGGATCGGATCCATTACGCTCCGAAGCTAATTAATGCTTTCAATCAGGACAAAACATTGTCTTCTGTGTCAACGGTGCAAGACCAAATGATACAGCTCCACACATGAACCAAATGATGAAGCGGTATTCTGCCTTCCGACGGCCACGTGCGTCGTGAATGTCCTCGTTTAACACTATTAGCGGAACTATATGTCTGCTGAAGTTTTGACAAAAACAGGCGGTCGTCAGGAGGTGGGCACCGCTTATCATGTGTCCCCGCGGAAAGCCACTCTATGGCAGGAGCTTATCATAAGCGGCATTAGCGTGGGCGGTGCCACCACCTTCACGAACCCCTTGGGTGAGCTTCTATGGCTCTTGTTGTTAAAGGGGATGACAGTCCTTCCCTGCCGTATCCCGGCGGGGTTCCTACTCACGAGTTGGTGTGTCCACCGTGCCTGCTCGGTTTTCCCCGTCACGGCCCAGATGTGATCAAAACAAGATTGCAACTCCAGAGCCGCAAATGCCCGGGGACTCCTCTGCCTGGCTTGGTACGTTCGGCACTTTTTAGTAAACGCGAAACAAAATGCCTACCGGTTGGAAAGTCGCTCCGTCTCCGGCAAATCTCCTTGCCTCTGAAAATCCGTTGTATTCTGGCCCAGAGCAGTTCCCTGCAACTGTGTCTGTTTGCAGTTCCGCACCGCCGCAAACATTGTGCGTGACGAGGGTGTCATCAGCTTGTGGAATGGTCTCCCGCCAGCCATTTCCCGCGGGTTCTTATATGGAGGTGAACCCTATCTAAACTTATCATCCGTCTACACCTGGTATGATCCCTCAATACATGTCTATTTGCCTACCCTCAGAGGCTCATCACGCCGCGTCATGGACAGCTGCCACCTGCTCTGCGTTCCGGTTGCCTGTGCGTGCATCGCCGTTCTCTGTGATCTTAAATTAAACGATGGCATTCCACCGGCACACCACCCCCCGCCCCCGCACAGGCATGCGTCTTGGGCTGTACGGGCCGTGCAAAGATGCGTTGCATGCTGGCGTGGGGGTGCTCACCGACGGCGCGCCCCCCCGCGGGATGGCGGAGATTGGGTTGAAGGCCGTTGCGGGTGTCATGAGTGGCGCAATCGCGGCCGGCCTTACCAGCCCCACTGAGCTGGTCAAAACACGCCTGCAGGCCAAAGGCTGCGAGGCACAAGGGACGCTTGACGTTGTGCGGCAGGTGGTAGCGCAGTCAGGCTTGGCGGGCCTGTGGCGTGGAGCGGTGCCGAGCATGGTGAGCTGGGAACATGGGCGCGTTGTCCTGAGTCAGAAATGAGCAGCGTACTGGATAGTGCTGCGGGGCGGCACTGCTTGCTCTCGATTCCCTGTATGGAGCGTTATTTGCATTCCTGTTGCCGTACATGTTTGTGCAGACCCGGGCGGCGTTACTGACAGCTTCTCAGGTGGCCACTTACGACACTGTCAAGCGGGAGGTGACGCGGCAAACGGGTTGGGGTGACTGCCTGGCGACATTCTTGGCCGCGAGCTCGTTGACAGGAATAGTGACAACGACAGTCACGAATCCCGTGGACGTCGTAAAGACCAAGATGTTCGTTGCGGGTAAGTACAGTTCACGGGAGTGCCACCCCCTGCTTCAGGGCAGCGACGGGTGTTTTCACCCTGCTGCGCAGGTGGCGCGAGCCAAAAGGCTGTTGCGCTGGACATCCTTCGACACGATGGCTTCAGGGGCTTTTTCAAGGTGAGGGCGTGAGGCCATGAACTGGAACGTCAGGTTTCGGACTGCAGTCAATGCATTCGCTGATGCTGTCCACGCAGGGCTGGTCCGCAAATTACGCTCGGCTTGGGCCTCAGACAATGCTGACATTTCTAATCTCTGAGCTATTGCGACAGCAGCTGGGCCTCAGTTGCTTGTAGTGCGGTGGGAACTGTAACGTACGACGAAGAGCTAGGATTGTGTTGAGCGATGTTGGTGCTTATGTATGTCACAAGGCTGTGTATGGACATGCTCGAAGCAATTCACCTAGAATGCACTGTTGCCCAACACGCACAGCAAAAGGGTTCCGACATTCCCGGTATTCTTGTTCGGTGCACTGGTGTTCAGGACTTTCGAATGCAACTTCATTGAGCTTGGCAGGAGAGTTTTGTGGTCAAGTATGGGACCTACCATCCTGGGGTACTGTTCTGCATTCTCTGTGCGCTCTCTGGCCATGCTGCTACGTGAGAACCCTCACTGCAACCCATGCGCGCACCATAACCGTGGTAAGGGTATCGTGAGAGGTTTCCGTCGGCTGTCGTGCTGTTCGTACCCAGTCTTCACCATGGCCTGGGCATCACGACAGGATTCGCATTGTAACCCACATAATGTTTTCAAGTAATTATGATGCCTTGGTCACATACAATCCACCACGAGCACATGCTTACGGCATCCCAGCACACGGCAGAATGTCGCACGCTTGCGTTACAAGGACGTGAGCAAAATAAATGAACCATGTCCCAACGTCCCCTGGCACAATATCCCTGACGGTGTCAGCGTGACTTAACAAGAGTATACATAAAATCTGTTATCCAAACCTCTACTACCCCTCGCATCGAAACGCTGATGTACCCCATCTTGATCGACCTCTACCCCGACGACACCTTTCCCCCAAAGCACACACCAGTTTCGCGGCAGTCCAGTCGGTCATTCGCAGCAGGTTATATGCTGAAGAGGATCTAAGCACGAGGCGACAGCCGCCTCCCCCCCGGCATGCACAGGACAGGCCGGAGTGAACGAGCAACTAAGTATGCCCTGCCCAAATACTTCGACAAGGCCAAGCGGGTGCGCGGGCAACAGCCAAGCCTTATGGATTTGTAATTCATCTGCGCTCAGCTGCGGTTCTTGTCCTCATCCTGCATTTCCGACGTCCAGAGCGTGAGGTTGTCCCGGAGAAGCTGCATGATGAGCGCGCTGTCCTTGTAAGAGTCCTCGCCCAGGGAGTCGAGGTCGGAAATGGCCTCGTCGAACGCCTTCTTGGCAAGATTGCAAGCAAGACCTGGCTGGTTCATCACCTCGTAGTAGAAGACGGAGAAGTTCAGCGCCAGACCCAGCCTGGAAGGACACGGAACACCGCGCCGAAACGGATTAGGATTGTGATAACGCTCACATTAATGATGCAGAATTACACGAACACGCACCTGATTGGGTTGGTCGAGGGCAGATCGTTTGCCCTAACCTGCGCGTCCTGGTAAGCCCGCAAGGTCTCTGCCGCGGCGGCCGTCTTCGCGTCGTCAACCTTATACTCAGAAAGGTACCGGTGGTAGTCAGCCTTCATCTTGAGGTAAAAAACGGCGGCCTCCGTGGTCTGAGCGCTGGGAATCAGATACTGGTCGAGCAGGTCCAGGATCTCCTGGCAAATTTTGTCAAGCTCGCCCTCCACCACAGCGCGGTACTTCTTAATCATCGCAACGCGCTTCTCGTTCCCCTTAGACTGCTCGCTCTGCTCAATGCTCTGCAGGATGCGCCAGCTGGCGCGGCGGGAGCCGACCAGGTTCTTGTAGGAGACGGACAGCAGGTTGCGCTCCTCCACGGAAAGCTCCTGCTCGGTCGCAAGAACAGCAACCTTCTTCATCTCCTCAACCATGTCTTGGTAGCGCTCCGACTGCTCTGCAATCTTGGCGCTGTATAGCGCCAACTCGCGCGAGTTGCTTTCAGCTGCCATGGTTACAAAAGTTTCTAATGTAGGAGCCTCCTGGGCAGGCTAACTAGGCGAGTCTCAAGGAATAACAAGAACTGTTCTTTGCAGGGGAAAAGAAGAAGGAAATTTGCCGTACGGCAGTTCGGACGCTGCAGAGGCTTCTGAGAAGGCTTCATCAACGTATCAATTTAGACTTGCATGACTATGTCCTTCGACAGGTTCATGGTTGGCCTCCACGCGTGAAGGCGGTCATTGCTCTGGAGCTTTCGTTGTTTCATCACAGCAGCTTCGGCGTAAACACACGCAAATCAACATTCTCTAACCGCCCGGGCAATTTTCAGCCTCCTTACACAAACACATCGCGTTTTTGGTGCATTGCCCGTGGCAGGCATAGGACACTGATTTCGGGTTCGTCGGTTCTTAGTGCGGCAGCCCTGTCCCGCACTGTGTAATAACACAGTTCTGCACCGTAAAGTCCCCAGTGAATGCTCTCGGACACCCACACGTTTGCAATTGTTGTCGAACGATAGCACCAACCCTCCGGTGTCGGAAACCGAGTGATTGGCCAAATATTTTGCAACATTTACAGCTGAACACGCGCGACCTTTTGAGAAGTAAAATGCAAATTGTGAGGATGGAGTCAGTCAGTCACCATAATGGACTGGTCATGGATGTCTATGAGGCTTGGATTCCTGAACCTTGCAATCGCTTATGATATTACGGCGCTGTCAGATTACAATGAGCAGCATGAAGTGAATGGAACACTGGCCAAGAAGTCGAGCCCGTACGACATTTTCGTCCATGGTTGAAATGGTGAGGGAAAAGGAGGGAACCCGCCAATCCAACAGTAATCCGGCCATTTGACAGCTCGACCTGTCAGCCTGAATCACCTTTTTGAGCTTTTGTCTGCCTGGTCCTTGACCCAAGCTGCAAAAATGGACCACTACCGCGGACTGCTTCAGAGCTCGACCACGGCCTCTGTCGATGACACTGCTCCGTTCTTCGGGTTCATTGGCGCCGCTGCGGCTCTGGTGTTCTCATGTAAGTCGCCAGGCAGGACAGTGGTGTTGAGTGTGTTGTAGGCGGTGCGATTTAGCAGCTGAGGTCGTGGCCGCGCTAACCCTGTGAATCTATGCGATCATTTTCACAACGACCTTTTCCAATTGACCGCGTTTGTTGTTCTGCGGCTGTTTTTGCCCATCGGTTGACAGGCATGGGCGCCGCTTATGGCACTGCGAAGTCTGGCGTGGGCATTGCGTCCATGGGTGTCATGCGCCCGGAGCTTGTGATGAAGAGCATTGTGCCAGTGGTCATGGCTGGTGTGCTCGGTATCTACGGTCTGATTATTGCTGTGATCATCTCTACCGGCGGTGAGCCTTGAATTCCTGTTAAGGTTAGTAAGCTTTAATCATATTTGATGTACATGAACCTTCTTTGGATGCAGTGAACCCTGCGAAGTACAAGCTCTTTGACGGCTTCGCTCATCTCGCCTCTGGTCTCGCTTGCGGGCTTGCGGGCTTGGCTGCGGGCATGGCTATTGGCATCGTCGGTGACGCTGGTGTCAGGTGCGTTAGCCTTCCCTGAAGACGAATGACTTTCGCAAACTCTGAAGCGGGAATTTCCGTCTTGCCGCAGGGCGAACGCGCAGCAACCCAAGCTTTTCGTGGGTATGATCCTGATCCTCATTTTCGCCGAGGCGCTGGCTCTGTACGGCCTGATCGGTAAGTGCGCAACCTGTGTGCACACGTTCGGGTGTTTCTGCCACGGGGGCGGAATTTCCAATGACATGCACCCCTAACCGCTTCACCCGGCATGTTTGGTTTTTTTTGCAGTCGGCATTATCCTGTCTTCCAAGGCTGGCGCTGCAGCTGCTGCCGAGTAGAAAAGGGTGCAAGACCCAGATGGGGATGAAGTCGGCCGGCCGGCAGTTGTGCAGTCTTTTGGCCTGTAAATGTTGCTGGCCAACAGGTCTGCATGGGGCGAGTTATTGGAGGGTTTCCGGTCGTAAGCTGACATCTTTTCGGGACATCACTAGCTTGTGTATCAGGCTAACCTGCAGAGGGGTGACTGTAAGGGTGCTGAGAACCACGTCAAGATGGGCGTGATGACAGGACGCACGTGACACGTGACCGACTTCGTCGGCACAGGCTATGTGCAACGGCATGTTGGCTCCACTGGACCTTGAGGGTTTCTGGCTACCTGCAGGTACACGGGATGGGAAGTAATTTTGGCCGCTCGTTGTCTTATGAGCTCGCGTGCATGAATCTCTTCTGGCGCAGATACGCTTTCTTGGAGAAGTTGCTGTATGTATGTTCGTCGTTTGGCGTACGAGCGGAGTTTTAATCGAGCGCGATGTAATGTATATTCAATGTCCTACGCGCTGTGATGTGCACACGCGAGTCCTGAGAGTCCGCACAAAACTTTTTAGGGGCCCTCAACATACAGGGATCGAGGGGAGATGGTTTCCGGATAAAATGGAAGCGAGCGACGGGCAGCTTTGGTTGCGCAAATTGTCTTACAGCGCTAGCTCATGCCCATTCTCTGGATCCGAACAACAGCTAAATCGTCTCGCGACACGTATCTGAGGTCAGCGCAAGTCTGCATACCCTGAGCTCGTAAAACATACAGCTAACGCGGGATCTCTACGTGCCAGTCAAGTAGCCTTGTTTTAACACGATTGCTGATAGATGCAAATCGTCCATGAAGGACGGTGCGTTAAAGGCACGACTGTACGAGTGGGCGAGCTGACCACGGTATTGACAGGTTTGACTTCATCCTGCGGCAGCGACCTGCACCTGAGCAATGCGCGCTGGTATCATGCAATGTAATGTTCGCTCAAGCTGCCATAATGTCTCGCTCCAGTGCCCGTGCGGCACGTATGTCACCTGCTTCAAGTGCAACGGCTCAACCTCGACGAACCGCCGGCGCCGATGGACGCAACCGCCTTCAAGTGCTCATTCACGGCTATGTACGCCCCAAACGGCGCGATGCCGCCTGCGGCCCCTGCCGGCATCACCGCCGCCTTCGGGCTGTCGCCTCCGCCCGACACAACCGTCTGCCAAGCATCGCCCACCTCGACTCCTCGGCCCCCCATCCTCTGACCACCGCCGCGGGTCCCCAGACACGATCCCTGCGCACCACCCACCCCCTCTCCCACCAGCTTCTGTACGGACAACACTCCCTCGCCCCCCACTGCGCCCTCCCGCTGACCCTCCGGCTGCTGGCCACACCAGGGATCCACCAGCCTGGGCCCCCACCCCAGGTCCTCTGTCGACAGACCGAAGTCCAGAGCCTTCTCGGACCCAGCGCCGCAACCACCCCCCGCTTCCGAAGCCAATTTGGCCAGCGACTCCGCAGAGTCGTCCTCCGTCGGCGCATGCGAGCGCACGGAACCCGTGTGGTACAACACCCGGCGGGTCTCACGCGGCTGCACGCCGCCGGCGACGCCACCGCGGCCCGCCAGCGTGGATCCGGTGGCCGTGTTGCAGCCGGGCGTCAGGGCCACCAAGTCGCACACACTGGCGGGCCGTTGCCTCGCCAGGCAGCTGCCGGTCGGGGCGCCGCCGCCGCGGCTGGCACCCGCGCCGCCGCCCGTGCCCAGTGTGCTGCGCGCCGCCGCTGCGCGGTGAAGCACTGGGCCGCCTCGGCCGTCGCTGGACCGGGTGGCGCGTGTCCCTGCGGCCAGTCCGCCGTCCGCAACCAGGATATGCTGCGGGTAGCCCAGTCTGGACGCGCCACTGCCCTGCCTGCAGCCGTCAACGAGGAGCAGCAGCGGCGGCGGCGCCAACAATCGCAGTGGGATCGCTACCCAGTCCAACTTTTTGCAGTGAGCTTCACGAGGGGCCGCAAAAGAACCTTGGCTCTTTATGAGCTTTCTATGAGATTAGTCAAAAGCAGGGGCCGCCTGCGCCTGTGCGACACAGTAGACGGCATCAAGCGATGCGGGGAGGGAGGGGTCCAGGCCAGACGGGCGATGCGGGTCAGGGTGAGGACCGGCGGGTTGGTGCCGACCCGTGCCCGCGATGACGCAGGTCACCCTAGGGGCATGTGCGCATGTCGAGGGGCTGCACAAGGGACCCGTCCTTTACTGGTTTCTAACTCCCCACGTCCCGCAAACAAAATGCCAGGCAATCCCGTAACTTGCAGCCCGCGCACCTGGCGAGGGGGCTGATGGCGACGCTGCCCCCGGGACCACCTGTACGGCGACCGCGCGGCCAGGGACGGACGCTCAGCCATAATTAAGGGGGGCGACATGGCGTCCCGCCACCAGTCCCTTTTCCAGTCCGTCTTCCAGTCCTCGAGCCCAGACGTGCAAGCACGTCATCGCATGCCGGGCCCCTTCCGTAACTGTCCAAGTGCCACCGTGCTGACCACCGTAACGACGTATCTCAAGTTGCGCGCAAAGACAGGGCATGTACCCCCTCACCGAAATCGTGCTCCGCCTCCTCGGCACGCTCCTCGACCATCCGGGGCACGCGACGCAGTTGCAGGTTCGCCGGCGAGGGCGATCTGTCGTCCGTACGGCATGCCGTACCGGAACACCCGGAGGAGGCCCGAGACCACACTGCCCTCACGGGGTCTAGCTCCGGAACCTGCTGGCCCGACAGGGGCGCCGGCATGGCCTGCTGCTCGAGTGGCGACGCATCTGCGGAATGGCGGAATCGTACACGGATGCAGCGGGTCACATGTCGTACAACTGTACAACGAGGACATCGAAGACATGTGCAGGATTCATATGCCCTCTTGCAAACTCTAATGACATCATATCTCAGAGCACAGGCGCCATATCAACCTCTGCACGTGCAGTTTCAGCTAGGGTGCTTACCCCTCAGCCCCGACCCCTCAGCCCCCTGGAGGAAAATCACAGAAACTTGACGAGCCGAACATGAATGAACGATTGAATGTTACAGCGGACCCCGAACAACAAGCTCACCGGTCGAGTCGGAAGGCCCGGGTCCGCTCCGCTGCTGCAAGGGGGACTGCCCCAGAGAGTTCGCCAGCTCACGAAGCTGCATCTGCAGCTGCGGGGGAAGGCGCATCTGCAGCGGCGCCGCGGGTGTCGCGCCCTCCAGGCGGCGCCGTAGCGATTCGGGCTGCGGCGGCAGCCGCGGCGGCGGCGGCGGCCCCCCTTCTCCCATGCGGAGTTCCTGCTGGGGGCTCAGCTCGGAGGCCGCATGGGCGGCCCGAGGCTCACCGGCAGGTAGCGCCTCCGTCTGCGAACGCTGGACTGGTTCGGCCCCCGGCTGGGACTCCCCCGCCACGTTCAGGTTGAAGACGGCGCCAATCCCAGAGACCGCCGGCGGCGCGCACCTGGCAGTCGAGAAATTGGGGGAAGAGGGGGCAACAGCAACACCACCAGCTGTCGCGCGAGCGTCGGTTCGCAACGAACAAACGCAACCCAGGGTGTCTTCACCGTATACCAGCATTCATTCACCAGAAGGGTCCTCCCTAGGCCAGGGGTCCGCCGAGTCCCCCGCCGAGTCCCCCCGGAGAGGCACCGAGGGGGTCCGCCGAGTGATGCGGTCAACACCGCACTGCCATCAGCCACCGCGCCGCAACCCACTTCCAACCGCGCCGCAACCCACTTCCAACCGCGCCGCAGCCCAACAAAACAACGGCCCAACAACCAAGCCAATGACCTCCCCGTCACACCTCCCCTTCACACCTCCCCGTCACCGCCCCGTCACACCTCCCCGTCACCGTCCCCGCCTCACCTCGGCGCCATCACATCCCAGCTCAGGTTCTCATTGCCTGCCAAATTGCGCCGCCGACCGCGCCGCGTGGGAGTGACCACACCGCCGCCGTGGCGGCTGCCGCCGCCTCCGCCTCCGCCGCCACCGCCGGCATTCGACAGCCGGAACGCCATCGAGAGCGACCCGGCCGTCGACATCTCCCCATCCGCCGCCACCAGACTCACCGCCGAGGACAGGGAGGGCCGCCGCAATTTGCTGAGCGACAGCTGCACCCTCAGAGACCGCATGTGGGGGTGCGGCTGCGGGCCCGTGTGCAAGTGCTGCCCCGGCTGGCCGTACGGATCGTACGGCCCGGTGCTCGTCAGGCGGCTGAAGCCGTGTGCCGTACGTGACCTGTTACTGGCTGCAGGGAGGGAAGGAACGGGAGCAGCAGTCGAGACCCGAGCATGGGTGCGGCCGGGATGTGACGATCAAGGAAACGGAGGAGATTGAGTAATGGGGCCGTAATGGGGAGTGTCCGGCGGCATGGACCGGTCGCGCGCGGAATGACCGGCGGGGAAGTACGGCCGTGTACGACGTGTGACTGGGTACGGGATAAACATGGCACGGGGGAGGGAGTCTTGTCGAATTGGTTGCCCTGCATGGGTTGCAGCCTTCCCTTTGCTGGAAACCAAAACAGGGAAGGCTAGGAAAACGGGGGGAAATCGGCGAACGGGGTCAATCGGCAGACCGCCGGTGGCTGAACCACCGTAAACCAACATCGGCGAAACCAAAATCGGCGGCCCCGTCATAACCCCCTCCTCCTCACCAGTGCCATACTGTATCCCCAGAGCTGTATCCCCAGAGGTCGGGCGTCAACGAGGACCCGTTGGAGTGGAATTGAACAAAAAGAAAGAAACCCGAAACGAACCCGGGCGCACCCAGAAATACCCGTTAGGGTCCACTGCTAATATCCAGAGCCCATTGTCCGCTGTCCACAGCCCTCATCCAAAGCCCCACCTGCAGAGAACTCCGGCTGGAAGCCACCGCCGGCGCAGTCCCGGCCGACGCCGTCGCCAATCTCCGTCGGCCGCATGCCCAACGCCACCGCCCTGCCGCCGCCGGCCGCCAAGTCCGGCGTGCTCGCCTCCACCTCCGACGCCGTCGACATCGTCGCCCCGGGCGCCCAGCCCCTGCCGGCCGCCGCCTCATTCAGCGCGTCGCCGCTATCCCCCCACCAGGGGGCCAGCACGGACCAGCGGAGCGGGCAGGGCGTCTGCTGGCGAGCCAGCAGCGCAGGTGACGTAGTTCTGGGGCTCGCCACCGCCCCTCCGCGACCGTCGCCGAACTCGAACCTTGGGTGCCGACCTCCCGTCTGGCGGACGACGCCGACGCCCCGGCAGCCGACTGGCTCAGCCTGCCGCGGCGAGGCCTCCACTGACGAGGTGGTTCGAAGGAAGCCCGGCAACGCAAACGGTGTCGCAAGTCGAGCGCCGTCGACGGTGACAGGCGGGCCGTAGCCGCCCTGGGCGGACGCCGTCACGGCGGCGGCGGCGGCGGCGGCGGCGGCGCCGGTACGGTTATCCCTGGGTGAGCAAACGAGACCGTCGCCGTCGGCGCCGGTGGCTGCGTTGGCGCAACTGGCGCCGGCGCCGGAGCGGCCGACTGCAGCCGAGGCGCCCAGGTCTAGGAACTCCAGCTGGCCATAGCTACTGCTGCTGCAGCTGCCACCACCCGCGGTGACGCGCAGGCGGCGCAACAGCAGCGGCGTGTGCTGCCGGCCAAGTCTCCAAGATGACTGGTGGGCGGCAGGTGGCGGCGCCGCGCGCCGTGGGTTGCGCATGCTGCTGCCCCGCAGCAGGCCGCGACCGACCCGTTGGTCAGCATCCCCTCCGCCTCCACCGCTGGGTCTCCCCCCCACGTGATGTGACGCCCCCCGTCGCCAGTCCCCTTTCGGATAGCGATTGCTGCCGATCTCGGCCTCCTCGTCCTTCGCCTCCTCCTCGCCGTCCTCCTCTTCGTTGACCGACAGCGGCGTCGCCGGAGGCGACACCAGCTCCCCGGCTTCGGGAGCAGCCCCCGAGTCCGCGGCTCGTCCACGCCGGAGGGACGTCTGCTGCTGCAATGACCTAGCGGCCTGCAGGAGGGCGGCGCGGCGGCTAACAGTGGCCGGGGGCCCGTCGAGCAACTTGGCTTCGTCAGCGGCGTCGCCGGCAGCGGCGGCGGCGGCGGCGGCGTTGGAGTTAGAGTCCGCCAGGACGTTGTGCCGCTGCAGGCTGGAGAGGAGCTCAGGGATAACGAGCACGGGGGGGTTCGGGCGTCGATTCCCGCTGCGCCTCTCGCCAACGACATCTTCAATGGCTGCTGCTGCGGCTGCTGCTGCGGCGGTGGTAGGCCCGGCGTCCGCCGCGGCGGCGGTGCTCGGTGCGCGGAGCAGGCGGCCGCTAGAGTGGCCGTCTGAGCCTGAGCCCGGCGTGGTCCGCTCAGCCGCAGCAGTGGCGGCAGCTGCGGCGGCGGGCATCGACGGTACGGATCCAGCGCCCCAGGCGGCGAAGGCACGTTCCGAGGTGTCGGTCCCAGTCCCGACCGCGGCTCTGGAGGTGGCGGTGGCAGCGGCCTGGAAGGGTCCTTGAGGACTCGCCACGGCGGCCTCCGATTTGCATGCCCAGCTGCGAGCAGAGTGGCGGTCTTCCCGCAGGTCTAGGTGGTGGGGACCCGAGGTGGCTCTGCCGTCGGTGTCCAGGGCGATGGGGCTTGTGGCGGCGGGCAAGTCGCCGGAGGGGGTCGAGGAGAGCGTCAGCTCGGGGATGGTGGCGGCCTTCTGGAGAGCTGATGCCGACCCGGCTGGACTTAGCAGCGACGGTGCCTGCGACTGCGGCGTTTGCAGTGACGCCGTTGCAGCGGAGGCCGCGCCGTCGGGGGATGTCGGCGCGCCACCGCTTCGTCGCCGGCCCTGGAGGGCGGTCTTTAGGCGGAAGATGCCGCGGCGGCTCTTGGGTGACGAGGACGAGGCATCCGAGGAGAGGGCCGATCGGCTCGCGGTTTTGGCGGCACTGGAGTGCGCACGGCGATGGCTTCCTTGCTCATCCAGGGAGCTTGGAGCCTGCAATCATTGTGCGAGGGCAATGCCTGTGGTCGGGATCTTGGGAACACTAAACTATCTTGCGTTGTCCCCAGTACTGACGGTGGTACAGCCACGAAAGTTTGTCAGGTTTTGTGGGCCGCGGGGTTCATGCGAGCCTCTTGTCAGCACAGATTCAGAATAAGCAGCAAAATAACGGCACGCAGCAAGGTGCATTTGCGCGCGCGGTTGTAGAGACCTTCAGCGACATGTACCGCACTTGCCTTGTCGTCGCCGTTCAAGGTCGATTTTGAATTCTGTAGGCAGAAACAAGATAGCATATCTGCTAAATGACTGTTTCTGACCAGAGTGGGCCTTCTAAGACGTTGGGAGCTGGTTCGACGGAATTTCGCACACCGGCAAGTGGGGCAAACCAAAACAAACGAAAGCGCCCTAACTTATCAGGTTATTTGATATGCCACAAACATCGCCGCCATTGCGACCGTGGAATGCTTGGCTGGGCATTCAGGGTGACACTAAAACAAATCAACTGTCCAGACTCAGCATACAGTTGCTTGGGGGTAAGCAGGAATACAATTATTTATGACTACAGTCCTTTATGACGCTAAGTTGAAATCTGAGTGGGTTCAAGTAGTACTCTTACCTTGGTTGGTGGCGGTTGGACGAAGGGCTGATGAAGGTCAGGTCGCTCACTCTAACCATCAACCACACTGAACAGATTAAATCGTCATAGACGCATTGGTATGATACTCTGCACGCTAA
The DNA here is from genome assembly GCA_003117195.1 of Eudorina sp. 2006-703-Eu-15. Classification (NCBI taxonomy): domain Eukaryota; kingdom Viridiplantae; phylum Chlorophyta; class Chlorophyceae; order Chlamydomonadales; family Volvocaceae; genus Eudorina; species Eudorina sp. 2006-703-Eu-15. The sequence goes on from BDSI01000040.1 coordinate 959,226, forward strand.
CTAGGGAACAACAGTAGATCAGATAGTTGCTCGCTCTGGTTGGTCGTGCGTTAGGATGGCGCGGAAATGCTTTGGGCAATATACGTTGTGTTTTTTAATGCCCACCACATGATAGTTCATCGTAATGATACCTTATTTCCAAGTTCATAGCTTGCGCTGTGACACCACAGGGGCAAGTTTTGTCGGGGGCTTTGATGGGTTTCGCGAGCGACACAAATCAAGGTACATGTGAGTATGCCATACACGCATACTAAAAAACGGTCTTCACACGCCAGTGAGGTTTTGTCTTACAACTTGGGTCGATGCGTGCACGTCACACTATTACGATAGTTGTGCGACCATGATTACGTTTCCCAGTGCGCACCATTACCATTTTTCATCAACGAAGGCATTGAAACATGTGGTACAGTGTCGCAAGGCTGGTCGACCAGGTGGCCTAGTGACAATCATATTTTCTGTGATAGTCGCAAATGCATCAGCACATAAGGAAAATAATTTCAGCTTATTACTCCGCCATTGCGCACGGTAACCAACCACGAAGTTCACTGTACTAAGCATGAAGAGAAGTCGAGCCCAGGTCAGGCTGTACTTCATTCATACTCCATCGCTCCCCGCAATCGTTTCCGCTGCAATCATGTCAAACTTTACAGAAATGCGAAGTTGCGGTGCTGACACCCACATACTTTCCAGGTTCCTTCGTACCGAAGATCTGTCGCGAGGGAGGCTGCGATGCGACCTCACGATTATCGGTCAACTGATATTATTTGCTCTATACATGTTTTCTTGTTTTCCACGTGCAAAACCGGTTTCATCGTCAGCTACGCGTCTGCTCAGCCTCGCACATTCGCCTTCCATGCCAGTCTGCGGTGCTCAGCCGTGTCCTTGATGGGCCCTCCCGTGTGATGCGATTCTTACACTTTTGATGCGATTCTTACACTTGACACCTTTTACCACGCTGACCGGCAGAGGCCCCCCTCCCCCTCTCACAGCCCCACACTATCGCCAAATCATGTCCTACAACAGTCGTACTACAATGCACTTCTCCCCCTATCGTGGAACGTGCACCTCAAGAGTCGGCGGTCACTCGGCAGGCCCATCGAACGTGAACTGCGGCGATTTGGTTTTGCTTCAAACGGTACTTCGCATCTCACGTAACCCTCTCGATAACATTTATCTTGCATTGCATATGTCATGAACCAGCCAAGCGGGTCGTTCTGCTGCCAACCTCATGTTCGCCCCCTCGCCCACGGCATGGGCAGCCCCGTACAGAGACCCATGGGCCCGCAGCGCCGTACGCATTCCAGCTCCGGCCTTTCACCCAGCCAACCTGGGCCGAACACCCAGCCCCAGCCGGCAGCCCCAGCCAAGACCGACCACGCGTCGTCACAGCACTTGGCGCACCAGATCTCTGTACTGCGCATGTCTTACCACATCAGATCTCTTATTGTTGTACTCTTAGGGTTTTGTTGTACCCTAATCCATTCAAACCATTCAAACACAACATGCCGCAACGCGACACAGCACCAACACCACCGCCGCGCGCCATCACCAACACCACCACATCAACCGGCTGGAGCCCCACACACTCCGTCGACACGCGACACCCGAGTAAACCCCGCAGGGCACGCTCGAGCTCCGGCTCAAATAACCAAACCAAACGTAGCATATCTTGTGTAGATACTATCCGGTTCAGTCCCCGCGCGCGCGTCATCCTTCAGAGGCACACGCGTACGACACTGGTACAGGTACGGCTCTTCATGTCGGTCCCGTCACTGGCGCCCTGCAAGTCTGTTCTGCTCCTGTGCGGGTAGCAGCCATACACACCCCATACAGCACATTCCGCCGGTCCGAGCGCGCCGCCATCTTCATCCCGGGGCAAGGGGCCCGCAAGGCCCAAACACGCGGCCGCGCACACAGGCCACAATAAAACTCCAGATCCCACCCTTATCTGATTTTCCAGAACGTCCCATTCGGGACCAAAATCTCCGATGAATATATTGATCGCCCAAGGAGGTCGACGTACACCGGTATACAGGGATACGAGATATAATTTCGCGAGCTGCCGAACTGCTAGCTGACACGCCGCAGACGTACGGCACTGCCGTACTCATTGTGTGACTGTAGCGTCTGAATAGGTAGCAATGCGCGGCGTGTCTCCGCCCCGCAGAGAATACACATGCCCGCCCGCGCGGATCCCGCGCCGCGAGAAGGATTCCCTTTCGCTCGCGGCGTTGCGCCGTCTGCATTCTCAGCGCCACCCCCCACACATCCCACACACCCACACGAGCCGATGGTTGGGGGAAGGCATCCCGCCAGCCTGCCCATGCACACCGGCCGTACAGTATACCGGTTGATACGGCCCTGCCGCGGGGTGCCATAATGCTCGGCACCGCCGCAACCTAGCTTGGGCTGTGCGCTTACCACACGGGCGCAGGGAACCCGTCATCGCCCCATAACATAACCAAACGACTCTCTGGCTGTGTCTCTTTCAATGTCGTACATATCGCCACGACTCCTATCGGGGGAATCAGGCCGCTAGGGGAAACGCAACACATGCGGGCCCTGCAGGCGCTTCATACCTCCCCAACCTCTCCGCGGATCGGCAGAAACCGGCCCGCCCAGACTGTCAGCGGCGCAGCCACCAACCGACCAACCAACCAACCAACCAGTGCCGAAACACCCCACCCGTACATATGCGCCGCCCAATTAAACCATTCAGCGGCACACGCCGCACCTACCGCCCGCCGTAACTACACACCGCGCGCCGTCTGTGCCCTCGGACTCGCCTGTGCCGATCCTGGAAATACCCCCAGACCGTTGGGCAGGCGCTGCCTAATGTGGGTACCAGCCCTGCCCTATGCCCATGGCCGGTGTGGCGACGAAGTCAATAGGCCCTTGGTAGCTGGAAGTGGCGGGAAGAGCCCGCCAGCCGGGAACGGCAGCGCACAAGAACACGGTCAGGCGAGGGTCTGGAAGCAAACCACCGGAACAACCAGCCACCACCACCTGCTACTAGTGTAATACGGATGTCCTGGACGTTTTGAGCCCCGCGATGTCGCAAACCGATTCCGCAACCAAGCCTGTTTGAAGGTTCGCCCAATACCCGGCGCTGGGTCCCACACGTCTCATGAGCCCCGCAGACTGCCCGACTAGGAGCGGCCAGACAGCAGCTGCGCCGGCCGCCAAGCGGAACAGACGCTCGAAACGGAGCCCGGCGCTCCGAAACACCCACCCGCCCGCGTGGGGCCACCGGCGTGTGGCCCTGTCTGCGCCCATCTGCCGTACAACGAGATGAAGAAAGTTGATAATGATGATGATGATGGTGATGATGGTGATGGTGTCATCACACGCCACGACAAAGCACAACACGCCGACCGACGGACAGACGCACAGACGGGCCGCCGGCCTCGCGAGGGCACGCACACTCGGACAGCCGGGAAGCGAGAAGTCGCCATGACGCCCGCGCCCGAGGCAACTCTAGTACACACATACTGTGTATCAGTTTGACACTCACACACACAGTTGTCAGCTTTTCTACACATTAAAACACAAAAAAGAAGGGTAGGAATATGATTCGTCGTGTGCCCTAGCACGACTAACACGCTGTGCAGCAGCCTGACAGGCGCCCCGCGATCAGCCGATCCGCTCCAACAGGAGGCGGCATCGTACCCCGGAGGCAGCCAGCTCGTCCCACACGTGCGCGCAACAAAGTATCACGTGCACATGCGCAGTACGACACGCAGTACGACGCGATCCAGCAGCAGCAGCAGCAGCAGCAGCAGCAGCAGCAGCGGGCTCGTCCTCCGTGAACACGCGGCGGGTGCGGCGGGTGCGCGCATGTGCGCAGCTCCCCGCGCACCCACCGACACGATTTGGGGGTCGGGCGGGTCTCTTCTCCAAACACACCGACACGAGCCCCTGCTGAGCCACCGTACGGCCCCGTGTAGTGTATCATCATCTACTGACCCTTGGCATTCATTGCCCCAGGGCGGCAGCACGAGGGGCAGCAGCCGGGTCCGGACATGCGCCGATGACGGGATGGACCTAGCAGGCCGCGGCGATGACTCCGTGCGCCGAGCCCGCGGAGGACTGCCGAGGTTTGGCGTACGGCTGGACTCGTCCGCACACACACACACACACACACACACACACACACACACACACACACACACACACACACACACACACACACACACACACACACACACACACACACACACATACACACACCCCTGTATCGCCTGTCAAGCTGGACTTCACTTCTCGCAGCTCAGCTCCCTTTTATACCCAACACACATTTCTAAACACACAGGCGCGCGCGCGCTGAGATCGGAACAAACAATTACTTAGGCACGCACACGGGTCCATTCGGTGTTGTCCTTTCGCCTGGGTGTTCACCGCAAGGCAACACCCCGAAGCAAAAACGGTTACCAGGCAACTGAAGACCGAACTGCCGTATAGCCGTACCTCCCGTGTGGGCGGAGCGGGCGAGCGTCCCTCAAATGACCAACCGGGCCTTTGCACTCCGCCACCCAGGCAGCACCCGTCGCCCAAATCGACTTCTTCTCAAAAGAAGAAGAGGGCAGACAGAGACGTCGGGCTGGAATGCCATTGCCGTACGGCTCCAACCGCTCACCCACCGATCCCAACGGATTCCAACCGCCCAATAGTGGGCACCGCGCGCACACCACCGATGCTCCCAATCCGGCCCAAGGGCATTCCAAGAATCTATGGGTATGCCCCAGCCGCGGCGCCAGAGGCCCTGTTCAGGAGCCCATCACGCGCTGCGAGCCGGCGTACCCGAGCAGCAGCCTACAGCAGCTAACGGAACAGCCGAAGCGGCTTGAGTCACCCAGCCATTCAACAAAGCAACTAAAGTAGCCGAGAACCTACCAAGTGATGATGGCACCTCTTCTCCACGGAAAATAAAAAGATGTGAACGTCTTGCCATCCCTGCCGCCCCCCCAGCCTTCCTGCGTGCAATCCCTCTCCATCCAGCGTCCTTGCTGTTGCAATCCTTCCGCAGCCCCCCCTACCTTCCTGCGAGGGCCACTAGCCCCCCGTCCGTCCGTCCGTCCGGGATCACCGTGTGATCTCCGGCCCCCCGGGGTAAGTAGCATTTCAGGTTCCGCGCTGCATATCGGCCTAGCAGTGCAGTTAAAACCGCAACATCCAGTCAAAACCCCCACGCAAGCAACGCGCGGCGCTTCCGCAGCGCACAATCACAGCCGTACAACCGTAGCCGTACAACTCTCGTCCTATATCTCCACAACACACCCTCGCGAAGCTTCCCAACGCGCCCTCCTGCGCCCACTTGGCCCCTTACGTACCCTGCGGCCCTAGGCTCGTAACCGCTTCCTGCCGCTTGCACGAGAAGCTGCCGTACCGCGGCCGTGCTGCTGCTGCAGCGGGGGCGGCTCCGCATTCGCCAATCCGTCCTCCGCCGCGCCCGCACTGGCTTGCAGCGCCGCGTGGATGGCGCACTGGATGTGCCCCACCTGCATGCCGCGCGGCAGCACGCCCTCCTCGCAGCACACCTCCAGCTCCAGAGCCATCCGGCCGCACGGCGCCGAGGCCACCCGCGCGGAGCGCAGGCTCACGCCCGCCTCCGCCAGCGCCCCGCAGGCCGCCGACAGCAGGTCCTTACGCGGCGGACACACCACCCGGACCAACCAGGAGGATGTCGCGCTCGCGCCGTCGGCGGTGGCGGCGGTGGCGGCGGTGGCGGCGGTGGCGGCGGTGGCGGCGGTGGCGGCCGGTGGTGACGGTGCGGTGGACCTGGACGGGTTTCCTCCGGACGAGGGGGAATCGGAGGCACACAGAGATGACGATGTCGCCGCCAGGTTGGCGGCGTCACTGGCGGCGGCGGCAACGCCATCGCCGCCGCCGCCGCCCAGCTTGCGCCGCTGGGCTGCTGGTGTCGTAGGAGCCCTGCCGGCGGCAGCCGCCGCGGCGGCGGCGGCGGCAGCGCCCGTCAGCTTTACCTTGGTCGCCGCACTTGTACGGCAGACATGTACCTCAGTAGAGCTGGAGTCGCTGCCGTCAGAGTCGTTGCAGCGGGTCGGCGGGCTGGTCTTGGCGGGGGCGGCGACGTCGCTGGCCTTGAGCTGCGGAACTGGCGACGACAGCGCCGCGTCCGGCGCCATAGGGTGACTGGATGGTGTAGCGGGCGTCATTTGGGTGGCCGGAGCGGCGCCGTCGGCGACCAGACAGAGACCCTGATGCCCTCCCGCAGGAAGGACCGGAGTCGTCGTCGCTGTCGTCGCCGGCGGTGATGGCGGTGATGGCGCCGCCGCCGCCGCCGCCATCAACATCATGGCCGGGGACATCACGGCGGGGACCATCGCCGGGACCTGCACCGCAGGGACCATCCCGGCACCGGCGCCGGCTGTCGCCGCAGCGCCCGCCGCCGCCGCAGCGCCGTACATGCTACAGAGTCCCGCCGCGGCCGTCGGTGAGGGGCTGGACGCACCCACGGGCACGAAGCCGGGCAGCGGCGCCGCGGCGGCGGCGGCGGCGGCCGCGGCAGCTGCGGCCTTGAACAGCGGCAAGTTGAGGGCGGCCTGCAGCTGGGAGGCACCCGAGGAGGAGGAGGCGGCGGCGGCAGAGGCGGCGGCAGTGGCGGCGGCGGCGGCTTGCGACAGTAGCGACGTCACGGCGGCGGCTGCGGTCATGGGGCCGGAGCTGGACGCAACACGCGCCAGCGCGCTTGCCACAGCGCTGTGCGGCGCCGCCAGCGACGTGGTAGCCGCAGCGGCAGCGGCACCGGCGGCGGCGGGTGCAGCTTCCCTGGCCGCAGGCTCCGATGCCGGAGGTGTGTGGACGGCCATGGGGCCGGTGGTGGAGGCGGCGGAGGCGAGGGCTGGTGTCGCGACGGCGGCAGGCGGCGGCGGCGGGCTCGGAGGCTGGCAGCTCGGCGGTGTCGGCTGCGCGGCGGCTGGTGGCGGTGCTGGCGCTTGGGACGGCGACGGAACCGCACCGGAGCTGGCAGGAGCGGCGGCGGGGTCAGCGGAGCCGGACTCCGGTGGCTGCAGCCCCGCGGCGGCGAGGCGGCGGCGCAGGCTCTCGTTCTCTACTTGCAGCTGGCGGTAGCGAGTCACCACGTCGGCGAGGACGGCGTGCTTGGGTCGCTTCAGACCTGCAGCCGGGGGGCACATGCCGCATGGGGCCATGGGATCACGAGAAGACATAGTCCGGGGAAGCTTCCGCCTCTCCCCGGGCGGCGCACCCACTCGACCCACTCCACCCACTCCACCCACACCCACAACACACACACACACACACCCGACCCACCCAGCCACCCACCCGCCGCCTCGGCTCCCTCTCCCCGATACCGGGGGTCGGTGGCGGGCACCATTTCCCCGAGCTCCTCTATCAGGTGGTTGATGCGGTCGCGTCGGTGCTTCTCGATGGTGCTGTGGGACAGCGGCGGCTTCTTGGAGGATGCGCGGCCGAAGGCGCGGCTGGACGGCTTGCTGAGCGCCATGTCGTACAACGCGTCCGTCGAGTCGGACTGCGTCGGAACAGCCGCGTCGTCGAGCTTCGACTCGGAGAAGGCGGCGAGGGCGCAGGCGGCGGCGACTGCCGCGGGCGCCGCCAACGATGCCGGATCCGGGGAGGGGTAGCAGCTGGGTTCCTGGTGGCCGGCTGGGGCGCAGGCTGGGGCCAGGAGCGCGTCGTGCAGCTCACTGTTGAAGAAAGATGGGCTGGGCGCGTGGACGGGGGAGCCGCCGGAGGCCGCGGCGTTGGGAAATGGGCTGCCGCCGGAGGAGCTGGTGCAGGCGGGTGAAGAGTCGCAGGCGTCGACTGGCCCCAACGGTTCCGCAGGCTCTTGCTTAATTTTTAGGCCTGGGAGACTGTCCGACATGGGATGCATGTCAGCTAGGCAGTAAGCCGCCGGAGCTCCACACGTCACAGGCCCGTGCGACTCTTGCTGTTGAGCTGTCGTCGCGGCGAGGGCTTCGCCGTTTTGCTCCGACACGACGTCGGCATCAGGGCCCGAGCTGAAAAGGAAAAATAAATCCTGCATATCTGTATCCACCTGGTCATCGGCGTGAATGCCCTCGAAATCATCGAAAGCTGCTTGCATTGCCACCAAGTTGGGCTCCACCTGCCATTCGCATTTAGGACCAGATTATGATACAATCATTAATACGTTTACCTACTCGCGGGTATGATCAGGCCGCATGACTCAACGTTTGAAGCCTTCAATCGATGGACGTATTACAAACAGTCCAAACATGCGGTCTGTAACAAGACACCTCAATCAGATGAATTTGAAATGCCATTTTCTATCGGCAATTTCAACATAAGAGCCGAGTGTGCCTAAGGAAGAAGGCTGCAGCCTAAGAGGAGGTCCGCCGTCACAGTCGCGCCTTTCCGCAGTGGCAGTCGGGTCGCACAGAGCGCTTACCGTGGAGGCGGTTATTGCCTCAAGCTTTGCTGAACGTCCCGAGCTGAATTACAGGGACTGGCTGTGTCGGAAAGGTCTTTAATGGGAACCCTTGCCAGTGAGTCTGCAAGGAGTCAGTGTAACAGCCTTTGTTCATATACTCGTGATCAACAGAAATTGCAGACAACGGGGCAGTATGATGCACGTGGGACAAAAAGTGATCGTACAAACCCTAGAATCGTATTTTATTGACAATTTTATATTTGTCATTTAGCAATCGAATTATGATTATTGGAATATCAAAAATTTTCTGAATTGTTTTGTGATTATCTTATATTTAAATTCCTTCAATATTCGCTGCTCGCCAAACCCTAGCTGTACTTCGAAGTTCATCGCGTTGAAAGGGGCAAACGCAGCACCGTCACCTTGTTATATTTGCAATGAAATAATGGAGTTTCTTTTAATGCGTGCATCTACCCGTAAGCAAGTTGGTTGGGAAAAGGGCATCCTTTTGTTGGACCCTCCTTGATGCAGTTTGTTGTTATATCGACTTTTGCATAAAAAGCGTCCAGCTTCCTCCCATTTGAATGGGAGTCCAGCGTAGATCATGGGACATGGTTTTATTTAGAGAGTATGCGTGCAAGGTTGCAGCAAAACTGAAAATTAGCAACCACGTAAGTATTCACAGCTGATCGCCTTGTGCCGCAATGCCGGTCGTACGGTACTGTATTTGTCATGATCTGGAGTTGCCGGTATCCTCTGTTTCCAGCGGATTTGGGAGCAGCTGTGGTGCGGTCATTAAGGCTCTCAGTCATGAAGGCGTCGCTATTAGTGTTCTTAAGTGTCCTTGAATCGCAAGGGAAACAATGACCATGCTTGTCGCACCGTCACTTGTGAGTTACCAATTGCTGTATCGATCGCCACGGGCCAAATCAATTCGCATGTTTTACAGCTGAATCAACGTATTGTGCGGGCTGTCATTTTCTCACATTGCACCCAAGGCTGCTGCCATATACCCGCGTGCTAGGAGCTTAGGGAAGATGTTGGGCTACGCGCGATGGCCTTCGTGAACCAGCTTGAACCTGCCTGTGTATGTGGCCCACGGACAGGGGCTAGGAGGGCTTGGGGTTGGGTCATGTTGTCGTCGGCATTGTGTACCTCTGGGGGGCTGGTCTCATCTTCGCCAGCGGGAGCAGCCTGAGATGGAACAGTGTGGACTTCCATGCTACGCATGCTGCCGAGGTAGTCTCGCGCACGAAACGGATGCCGGGCCGGGATGCTGCGCCGCTGGCCTCTGCTGGCTGCCGGCGTGGGACGCAGTCCCAAGATGACCCGTGCATCATCATTGGGGTGGTGGAGCACCAATCGGTGTTGGTACGGCACACCCTAGGGAGGATGCGTACCTGGTATCCTTCAGGCGGGCACATGCGTCAGAGTGGTTGCAGACGGGTGCAGGCGCGAGGGGTCAGGCTGTCTTTCAGAACACGAAAGGCTCTACTCCTGTATGTGCATGCCAGGTGCCACTCAGTGGATGGCGCTGGGACTGTCTTGACCTCAATGCCTCCCAAGCTGCGCCCGTCCAATCCGCCTCACCGCAGTCAATGCGGCGTCCTCCCATCCACAACGTCCGCAGAGTGCCACATCCTAATAATAATAATACCCTGGAACGCGTCACTCAAACAGTCGCACACCAGAATGTGTTCGATGATTCGGCGCATTTACGTGGGCATGTAACGTCGTCTCAGTTGTGTTCCAGCGCATCTTGTTTGGTGGCTATCACCAACCGTCACCAAGCAGCCCTTGAATGCGTCTGAAGGTTTTGACGGGTCGGAGAGTGCACCGGTTGCAGCTCGTTGGGCGCCTTGTGCTGTGCGGGGACCGTTAAGGTGCGAACAACCAGGGTGTTTAATGAGAAGCCCACCCATAACAACCAGGGTGTACCCAATCACCGGACATAGCCGGACATTGCTTCGAACTGTCAGCCTGGTTAGTCTGCTACGTGCTACCCGTGCTACCATGCCTGGCACCTGCGCAAAGAGATGTCACCGGGATGTCATATTGCACTGTGAACCGACAATGTCTGTCGTCAAGGCTACTTACTAGGTGTGTTACGGGAAATCCCTTTCCGCGGCGCATCTTCAGGACCGTGATCAGGGAAGGTGACTGAATGACAATGGGGAGGGTGACCGAATGACGATACAGTGGACCCCGCACGTCATCGACGGGGAGGATGATACAAGTTGGGCGGCCATTTGCGTGATAATGCTGAATACAGCTCTTGCGAGACGAATCGTGACAGGAATCCGCGCTACATGGGTCGCACCCCGACGCACCCAGAAGTGTTTTTGCTCAGATTTGCTCAGGTTTGAGCGGTGCCCTCATTAGAGGTATAACATCTGCCAACTGTGGTACGAGCCCCACCCAAGGGGGTCCCAGAGGGACCAGAGGGACATTTGCATGGGACACTGCCAGGCCCAATCCACATGAAACCAGGACGACCGCGATGTACAACAGACACCACGGGCGGAAGGGGAACAGCCAGCGCAGACATCTCGCACTGGGAAACCAAAGGGTACGTCGGCCTACAAAGACAAAGTATCGGTCTAAGAGCTTTCGGACAGTTTGTTGTCACTGCAGTGTCCGCGCTCCACGGTGTGGCTATTGAGAGAAGGTTTGGGATCACGTGACGCTGAAAGGGATATGGCCATGTCTGTCAATGGTTAAAAGGCTTAATCAAGCTTGACAGTAACCCACGTGGCACTCGTGAACAATGGTGGTTGAAGTCCCTTTTACCCGGAAAGCGCTGCGAAACGTTTTGCTAAGCAAGCAAGCTAGTTTGTCGGCACTGACGAGAATAATCACTGGTCATTATGCACCCCTCATTATGTAGACAATTATAAACTGCAGTGCACAAACTCAAATCCTGCAGGGTATAAGCTTCAGCAGGATAGATCTTAAACATCATGCATATAAATTATAGTACCGTAGTTTGCGTTGCGTAGTTCTTAACTATGCCATTGAAAAAGTGCAGTACGACATGTGCCCCGTGCCAATCACCTGACGGCGCGAAACGTTCCGGTTCTGTTGCGCAGAAGAGTTTCTTTGAGTCTTCTTGGCACCAGTTATATTACAGATCGTCCAGACGTGATGGAGGGGAGGGCAGAGGCTCAGGCCCTCTCGCCGCCTTTGGTGCGGCAGCCTTCACACAAAGTCGAACGGTGCGCTATGTAAAGCTAGCAATAAAGGGCGCGCGATGCCATTGGCCCGCAATACGCGAGGCGGCGCTGTCCGTCACGCCTACTCGCGTCCCCGTCCCGTACGCGTCCATGTGCACGTGTGATGCTTTCCTTAAAATTCCTTGTTACCATACGCAGGCAAAGACTCCTTATGGCCGTCCAGGAGACCGCACTGAGGGTCGAGTACCCCTCTTGCACTTGTGAAGGAGAGAGGCTTACTGGGGGTCTTCATCCGATTGACGCCGGTCTCCTCAAAGAATTCTGGACTTTGAAGGAAGCTGCGTTGCCGTCCGGATCAGCTGTAGGTTCGGGTGACCTCGCTTGCTTCCACGGTCATACATCGTCAGCGCGCTAAAGCAAGTCCTAATTATTCGTGCGCAGGTTCCTCAACCAGGGCAATGTAGTATATTACATGATGCTTATCATTGGGGCCCAGCGCAGCTACACCCATCGCGGCTCAGTCGCAGTGTAAGCGCGCAGGAGTTCAGCGTCAACTCAGTCGAACGCTGCGTTCGTGCTGGATTATCAGGCAAAGGCGAAGGCCGCGTGCGGCTTGGCCGTCACTCTGCAGCAGCTGCGACCGTTTACTCCATCGGGACTGCCGCACTTGCACCCCGGAGCTCTACCGACCACGTTCGGACCCCCACCTTCTCCCAGCAGGTCAGTGCGTCACCCATCTCACTATTGGTTGGACAATATGGTTGGTGGGTCAATACGCTTTGTTGGCCGGGCAGCTGTCCGCACTCAAAGAACGGGCGTCCGCTCGCTCGGCCGCCGCAGTCTCTTCTTTCACGTTTCCCTGCCCCCGCTGGCTTCCACAACGCCTTATGTTCCTTCATCTGGACCTTCCCCTGTCGCAGGATCCCCATCCGAGCGCCAACGGCCACCGAGAGGCCGCACCGTGCCCCATCTTGACCCTGCCGCGAACCGCCGATGGCGAGGCGGCGGAGTCTAAACAGCACGGGGGGCGGCACGATGCCATGGACCGCCGAGTCAGGGGTGGACGGCTGCTCCGCAGCCAGTCCAAGGACCCACATGTCGTGTCGGTGAGTGCTGCGCCTGGCGCGACATCCTTCCGGGTCGTCGACTGCTTGAAGTCCTGTTAGCCTCACTTTGCTGCACTGCCGAGAGAGCTTGCCTAGGACTGTTAACGTCGACACTACCGTATCAGCCCCTTCGTCCATAACACATCTGTTCCCTAGATGCTTGATGCGATTGCTTACTGTGTATCGCTCTACTGAGAACACACCCATCCTCGTTCTGACTCCACCTCCCATCACTACCTCGACGTTCTGGCCCCACCTCCCATCACTTCCCTCGACGTTCTGGCCCCACCCCACCTCCCCATCACTTCCCTCGCCGCCAGGTCTACTCCCTGCTGGACGTTGTCGCGGGGCCACAGACGCCGCGCTCGGACGTCAGCACCTCCACCACCGCCACCTGCCCCACCCTCGCCGGGGAGCTGGGCGGCGCACTGGGCACCAACCTCGGGGTCAGCCTCGGCCGCCTGTACTCACTGGACTCCAACACGCTCCTGCAACTCGACCGAGCCCTCTCGGGCGCGTCGGAGCTGCCCCTCGTCACGTCACCCGTATCACTGGGCCCCGCGACTGCGTCCGCACCCGCTCCCTGCGGCCTCGGCGGCCGGATCCATACCGTGCGACCCCTGGGGGCGGCCGCCTCGTCGCTGTCTCTGCACAGCTGCGGGGGCTCGGCCCTCGGCTCGTCTTGCTTCTCCCGGAAGAACTCGACGCTGCTGGACCTTGCGGAGGAGCAGGCCTCCCTGGCGGCCATGCAGCAAGGCGGTCTGGGCGCCGCCGCCGCCGCGGCGGCGTCGCTCTCACGGAACGTCGATTGCCTGACGTTGCTGAGCAACGGCTCTGTTGGCGGGGGCGCCAACGCCAGTCGTCAGTCGTCGGCGGCTGTCTCCCTGAGCGCGTCGCCCAACTGCCACCAGCCTGGCGGTCACGTCAGCCTGGCGGTCCTGCTTGGGGCGGCGGCCAGCGGGCGCGGAAGCACGGGTGGCGCCGCCGCAGCGGCTGCGGGGTGTTCCATGCCCCTGCCCCTGCATGCGTCGTTGCCCGCCGATGTGGGTCGGTCCAACGGACGGTCCCTGGCGGCCCCCGACATGCGCTTCTTCCCATTCAGCACGCCCGAGGACTTCTACATGGCGGCGACCGTGCTGCTGGACGCGAAGCTGCCGGGAACGCTCTCCGGGGATTCGGTTGCGGGTCGGCACGCGGGGTGCAGCCCGTGCGAGTGATCCACAGTGCCCCGGTGTTGGGGTGCGGGTCCGGCGCTGGGCCGGGGCCGCCGCAACGCTGGGTGGGGCCGGGCCGGGCTGTGGGTTCGGAGAAACTGGGTCGGGCGGCCGCGCCGTGTGTGGCACATGTGAGTGGAGGGGCGAGGGGTGTGTACGTGAGGGTGCGCACATGGGTGCTGGATGGCGTGCTGGGTAGGCGGCGGCAGTGTGCTGAGAGGCTTGACGTGTTGGTGCCGGGGAGCTAGGCCGTCTCGGCAGCTGTGTCGACCGCGATAGGATAGTGCGCAATAGGGGGAACAGACACTTGCGCGTTCAGAGCTATTGTTGCGCCTGGCGGTGGTGGTGGTGATGGCGGTGGTGGTGGTGGTGGTGGTCAGGTAGAGTGCGCTGACACGTGCGTGCGCATGTTTCGGAGCGGGAGTACTGTTGTGCGCCTCTGGGATGTACTGCGGGTGCTCCGTTTTTGCCGACGTCATGCACAGCATCAGAGATCATGTGCCGGGAGCAGGCCGCTGAGGGGCACGTCTCTCAAACGGGGACGCGACTGTTCATCAGGCCGACGGATCTCGGAGCTCGTCGGTTGCTTTATTATTGAGATTTTGCCGAGGGATCGGCCTTGGAGATGGGCAGAGCCCCAACAGTGATTTGTCGCGCTGCCATCTATGGTCGTGGCACTGCCCCCCGGCAAGCTGACCACGGGGCACCCTGAGGCTGTGCCGTGCAGACCGTCGGCCATTGAATGTGTGGGATCTCCCCTAGGTCGACGAGGCGATGGGGCACCACCTCACACCACGGGGAGAAGGCGGCGATGGCGACGGTTTCGGGAACAAGATAGAGAACCCTTCTGTCCTTGGTTTCGAACTCCAACGTGATTTCCTCTTTATGGTGCGGGTTGCGATGGCGGCGGCTCAGGACCTCGGGAACTGTGCGACGTGTGTTGTGCCGGTCAGAGTCGGCGGTGCATTCGGTGCGTCAGTGTCGGCGGTGCATTCGGTCATATATAGCGGACGATGTTGCGCTGCGACGACGCGCAGAGTGGGCTTCCGTCCGCAGCTGCTGAGGACCCTCGGACCCGCCGCTGTTGGGGACGTGACATGTCGCTCCTCCGCCTCCTCACACGCGCTGACGCGTGTGTTTTAGGAAAAAGACGAGCGCCACATGTGTGTGTGTTCAGCAAGAGAAGCGCGACACATGTGTGTATAGGAAAACTGTGCCGCGAGAAGCGAAGTCCACATACACATACATGTGTGTGTGCGCGCGCGCGTGCTTAGAAATGGGGGTCGCAGCGCGCGCGTACATGTGTGCCAGTTGCGAGCGCGCTCCTTGTCATTGCCATATCGAGCGGAGTCCATTGCATATATCGGGTTTTTGGTGGTGTCGGAACGCTCCTGCGAAGGCGCGTCAGGCAGCATGCGGCGCATGTGGGCCCCCTGCATGCGGCGCATGCGGTGCGAGGGAGGATGGGTGGGAGCCGTTCCGGAGGTTGCTTTTGGACCCACTTGACCTTTTCGGAGGCCACAGCTCGGAGCAACTAGGCTTGGGACTGGCGCTCGCTCGCGCTAGGAAGGGCCGGCGCAGACAGGTTTGGCTGCCTCCTGGGTTGTTGTGAGGCCGTCCGGTTTTTAGGCAGGAAGCTACGGGGAGCTACTAGGGTGGTGTGGAGATGGGTGCATGAGTGTGGAAGAGAAAGGCGGCGCCGAGGGGACCCGGCACCGGTGTCAACTTGATATGCGTGTCCCGGTGTGTTCAGATGTCCATTTGGGGACGTTGGCTGGGAGTGGGCCAGTCGGGCCATTTTGCGAAGGACGCGGGTGCTTCACACATTGTACGGTACTGGCGGTCGGAAGCTGCTGCCACGTTGCAGTTGGTTGCAGTTGGTTGCGGAGCGGCGCTGCAGCCGCCGTTGGGGTACGGCTGTGCGCATGGCACGTTCCGTTTCTCTCTAGGGCGGCGTGGAGGGTCGGTCGGTTGAGAGCGCAGAGGGTCACTTCTGGGGAAGATTTCTTACGGCTTGTGGCGTATGACTGTGCGTGTGCGTGTGGTTGCGCTTGATTGTGACTTAAGAGAGGATACCTTGATGTCTTGTATGGTAATTGGTAAGTCGCGGCATCGCGGCTGTGTCGGCAAGACGGCAGGGGCCTGGGAGCCCGCGGCTAGGGGCGGAGAGGGGCTGGGTGAAAGGGCTCTCCTTCGGGACACGACAACACTCGGGTGGCTGCTGCGGCAATTGCTTCTTCGGAACCGGCTATGTGTAGAGTTGGCAGTGTTGTTGGACCCGTCGCCCAACGTGGAAGGCCCGTTGGGAGGGGCGGGGGGAGGCGGAGCCCATCGGCGCTGTTGGTGCGGATCTCACGGCGCCGATGGCTGCGTGAAGCGCGGGGAGACGGGTGTAA
This sequence comes from Eudorina sp. 2006-703-Eu-15, assembly GCA_003117195.1. Lineage (NCBI taxonomy): Eukaryota > Viridiplantae > Chlorophyta > Chlorophyceae > Chlamydomonadales > Volvocaceae > Eudorina > Eudorina sp. 2006-703-Eu-15. Next base: position 975,510 of record BDSI01000040.1, read on the forward strand.
GGATATCGATCGGGGTATTGGTCACTGTCAGGTACCTGCCTTTGCGCTGGGCAGTTCGCGAGCAAGTGGGACGGGGGGGAGTGACCACTCGGCGGACGGAGTCTGGCGGCCGTTGCCTCGGGACGCGGTTTGGTATTGTTGCAGTCCGCCCGGCATGAGTGCTGCCGCGATTATGAGTACCCGGTCCCGGCGACGAGCACTGCAGGCAGGAGGGAAGCCACCCAGCGCGGCCGCGGGTGGGGTGAGATAGGTAGGTCCTCGCACATTAAGGAGGCGAAGGGGGAGGGAGGCGGGTGACCGCATCACGCGATGCCGGTCGGTTCTGGTCCAGGGTGGATGACCAGAGGAGGGAGATCAGGAACCCAGGGCTGCTGAGCGCGAGTCGGCGGGGGACTTGTCTTTCACGAACTGCCTCGAAGGCACGCGTCCACATTCCTCCAGTGCTGGGCGCCGCTGCTCTGCGTGCACGCGCGCGCGCGCGGGGGAGAGAGAGGTGTGGTGGACTCGGTGTGGGGCGGGTCTGCCAGCCGACAGCAGAAGGGTGTATTGATGTCATGTATGTGGCGCAATGTGAGGGCGCTGTCACCCCGGGGTCATCATACGTCCCTACGTGGGTGATACCGTGCGGCTACCGTATCGTAGGACATGATGCATGCTCGGGGTGACATATATACATAGGATGCTCGCTGAATCCTTGCTTGTTGGGTCTAGTCGGGTTAGATCAGATTGCAGTTTTGGTTCGTCCCGTATATGCTTTCCTTGCTGCTTTCTATTTGCCGTTGATGACTGCGCCTAGGCCATCTATGTAGGGTATTACTCCAAATAAAATCGCAGCAATGCATGCGCGCTGCTGTGTGCCTCTTCCATGTCCGGCCCCGGTGGCGGCGTTGCCAGCGGTGTTGCCGGGTGCTCGGGGACGTAGGACGCGACGCGATCACCGTCTCGCGCTGGGCGGGAAGGAAGGAAGTTGCGCTGTTGTTTGTGTAGTTTTCCGTCTGTCACTGGGCGCTGCACATTGAACACGCTGTCGGGAACTGTATATTAAATGCAGATGTTGTTAGTTGGTGGCTGTTTCCTGTCATACATGCTGGTCTGGTTGGTTTGCAGTGGCGATCACCGCTGGTGCACTGAGATGCAGGAGCAACGTGGGCAACCCACACGGGAGAGTCATCCGCCGGATTGCTGCATCGGGGTTTGCGACGCCCGCCCAATTTTTTCCTCTTTTGGCACTCTCATGACCACAGCATGCTCGAGCGTGGGCTGGCTGTCGTACTGTACGACGAGCCTCGATGGCTGCTTCCGCAGAGACGACATGAAGGGTGTGTGCTTCGCGCACTATTCAACGCGTGCGGTGGCCATTTGTACCTGTCTTTATCGTGATTGCTTATGAATGATGATGATGACGATGACGACGTTGGCGCGCGAACAGTCGTCGTGGCTCCCAAACGAGGTTGCCAGCGCGCGCCGTCCTACACCTTACGGGAGGTAACGCGGACAAACGCGCGCGCGCACCGCCATCTGTGCGGTGTCTCTACTGTAATGAAAAATGATTGGATCTTGCGCCAAGTGCACCTCAGACTACGCAGCACGTGCAAATAATAACTCTGCAGGTAGGGAGGAGTTGATGAGATGAGGCGCCTACGAGCTATCTGGGCCCGTTGGAACTCCCGGTCGGGACTCGGGTCCACCTTGTAACGGTCACTACAACTCTGCACACGTGCAATTAGCAGCCAGCGCCAGCAGATGTTGCCCTGAGTCCCCTGACACGACACGGCAGCGCCCCGCTGTCTGTGCACACACGCTGCATCCAATGCGGCCCCCCGGCCTTCCAGTCCCCCCCCAGTCCCATCCAATCCGCGGAGCCACTTGGGCCTCCCAGTATCGCAATCCGCACACATTCACAAGCCACGGCGCCCAGGACGACGGCGGAGATCCCCCCGCAGCCCACACGCACACAAGATGGTCTGCGAGCTCTGCAGGTTGTTCCACTTTGCGCAGATGGTTCCGCGCCGTCACCCGGGTCCAATACCCTGGCCGTGGACAGCTACGGTATCGCTTCGCCGCTTCGCGAACTCCACCAGATGACGAGGAAGCCGCGCTTGCATGCCACGTTGCCACCGGCGCTCAGGCTGTTCTGTTCTGTTCGTCGGGGCGTGTCAGGGCGTCATGCCCGCCCGACCCCCCTTCGCGCTCTGCAGTCCGGACAAGTCGAGGGAAAGCCCGGCCCACCCAGGCCGCCGCTGCAGTGGCTCCCACAGCCCACCCATCCATTCATCCATCCATCCATCCATCCATCCATCCATCCATCCATCCATCCATCCATCCATCCATCCATCCATCCATCCATCCCGCCTGCGCGGCGACGCACCCCAAGCGGTCCCTCGCCCGGCTCCACAACCAGCCACACCGACTCTGCATCCCCCCCCCGCATGCCGCCAACGTCAGTCCTGCCAACGTCGGTCCTGCTAACGCGCCGGTCATTACTCGCGGCCGCCGTCGGTGTTTTTATTTGACAACACTGTACACCCCCGACCCCCCGGCGCTTCCCAGCCGCACCCCAGCCCAGCCCAGCCGCTGCCCCCCGTCGCGCGCGAGAGTGCCCGCCGCGGCTCAGGGCTACACGGGCCCGTCCCCATCGCGGATGATTTTGAACAGCGCCGCCATGTTGTTGTTCTTGATGGCGGCGCGGCAGGCGGACACCACCTTGGCCTTGGAGGAGCCTACCCGCAGCCGCGCGGCCCGCTGAATCATCTGGTTCACTTCCCGCAGCGCCTCCAGCAGCGCCAGGTGGTTGGTGGCGCGCTTGTCGTGCTCCGCGATCAGGTCGCTGGGCACCGTCAGGAGGCCGTTGGAAGGGATACCGGTTAGAAGGCGGGGAGGCAGGTGGGCGGAGAGGGAGGTGGTATTGAAAAGTGAAAACAGCCCAGACAAATCCAGGGGTATATAACGGCACGTGGCGTGGGAAGGTGGACATGAAACGGGAAGGTGCGGGTGGGAGCAGTATGTCGGTAAAGAGAGACCGCGCAGCTCGTCGTACAGTCGGAGCTGGGGGACGCAGTTCCGCATCGAGCTTGTTGCAGCAAAGTGTCCGCATTCGGGCGCAACGTGACGGCAAGGGGCCTGCCTGGGACGCTGCATCCACCATCCGTGGGGGGGAGGATCGCCCGAATCGCCGAATCGCGGCCACCTGCGAGCGGACACTTGTGGGCCGCGCGCGGGGCCCTGCCCCTGCCCCTGTTCCTGCCCCTGCCCTTGCTCCTGTGCCTGCCCCTGTTCCTGCCCCTGCTCCTGTTCCTGTTCCTGTTCCTGTTCCTGCCCCTGCCCCTGCTCCTGTGCCTGCCGCTGCCCCTGTGCCTGCCGCTGCCCCTGCCCCACCCGCCCATCCTGTGGACCGGTAACCCTCCCCACCGGTTCAGGTCGGCGAGCTGTCGGTAGTACTTTCGCATGGCACGCATGTCCCCCAGGATGCGCGCGTCCTCGGCCTTGATGATGAGCTGCTTGATGACGTTGGACGAGTCCGCCATGTCCGCGTTCATGCGCAGCCGCGTGATGTTGTGCTCGTCCACCTGCACGGCGAGGGGAGGTGGGGGGAGGGGTCAAACACCCTCACGGAGTGAGCAGAGCGGGGACGGATGCAGGGGCGCGCGGTCAGGGCTCAGGGCGGCCGCGGTGGCGGAAGCGCGGCCCGGCCGCCGAAATCGGATATGAGGCCGAGTGGAACCGCGGCCGCGCGGGCCCGCGTTCGGGGACCTTGTGCACGCCTACCGGGGCAGTTCACGGTAGCCCTCAACTCCCGCGCATCATCCGCTGTCAAGTATTGTCGCCGGACTGGGTGTGTCTGGGCTGGTTTTTAATCCCCTGCCTGGCCCCTGCCCTGCGCCGCTCGCTCCACCTCCTCACCCATGCGATCCCCTCCAGTCTCCGCCCGCACCACCCGGTCCGAACGCACTACCCCGTCCGCACGCACCACCCGGTCCGCACGCACCACCCGGTCCGCGGGCGGGTTTCGGGCGTCCTCTATTTCCGTCGCCTGCATCGACTGCTACGCTTGACTTCGCTTCTCGCGGCTCAGCTTCCATTTGCCCCCTGTCCGCCCGCATCCCCTCCCCTCCTCACCGCGTTGAGCACCTCCTTGAACGCCTTCATGGCCAGCGGGAAGTCCACCGTGGAGCCCAGGTCCGTGAGGCCCAGGTAGGCGGCCAGGTCGCCCACCAGCTCCCCCGCCATGTCCATGTTGTCGGTGCGGACGGTGATCTGGCCGCCACGGGAGGGAGGGAGGGATTTGAAAAGAAACAGCCCAGACACACCCAGGGAGGGAGGGAAGGAGGGCCCCGGAAACTTCGAGAGGTTTCCCAAAACGATCCCTACAGGGGGCCCCCAGAGCGCCGCGGGAGGGGTTGACGAGGGGGCGATGGAAAGCCAGGAGACACCCACGGACCGCGCTCCGAACGAACAAGTACGTCCTCCGAACGGGTCCTCCTCTGTCCCCTGTACCACCGGGGTCGGGTCCTTCCTCTGCTCCCTACAGGCGTCCCGCGCTGCCCCGCCACCCCTACGGCCCCCTCATATCAACCAAGACAGCGAAACCGCAAACTACTGCACCCCTACGGCCCCCTCATGTTGAATCAAGACAGCGAAACCGCAAACTACCATACACCCCCTTTACGGCCCCCGGCCCCACCTGCACGCTGCCACCCGCCGGCACCGCCTTGATGCTCAGCGGCGTGCGGTCGCGCAGACACAGGAAATAGGCCTCCAGTGTGTCGTTGCGGCCCGCGGTGGTGGCCTTGAGCGTGAAGCGGGCCTCCACCCAGGCGCACAGCCGCGGGATCCGCTCCGACACACTGCGGCGGGTGTGTGGGGGGGAGGGGTTCAAAAACAGCCGGGGTGTGGGGCAATGGTAGGGTTTGGCGACGATGGGGGGACGATTAGTGGACGCCCGTGGAGCAGGGCACCAGCCCGGACACCGTGCACCACCACCACCACCAGAGGTAGGTGGCCCTCTGCATCGGCATCAGGCATCCGCACCCGGCCGGCGGGCATCCACAACCACTCCGCATCATCCGGTGGAGGGGCCGGCGGCGCTGCACTGGGGCGGCCAGTTCGGGCCGTCGGGGCTTGCGTTTGCGCGCGGAGGTTGTAGAGGACCCCGAGACTTCCCGAAGGGCGGCCAGAGGTGGCCAGAGGTGGGCAGGGGTGGGCAGAGGTGGGCAGGGGTGGCCAGAGGTGGGCAGGGGTGGGCAGGGGTGGCAAAGAGGTGCCCCACCCACCCCACCTGAACGTCACGGAGGAGACCGGCTCCGGGAAGGCCCCCCGCTCCACCGCCGCGTACAGCGCGAACTTGGGCAGCTCGATCTCCAGTTCGAACACGTGGAACACGGTGGCGGTGCGGCCGCCCACCAGAACCTTGATCATCAGCACCACCGACACGTCCTTGAGCGGCTTCAGGGGCACAGCCAGCTGCGGGGGAGGGGGGCCAGGGGCAGGGAGGGTTAAAAAGGAACAGCCCAGACACACCCAGCCCGGCGACAAATACTTGTGGGGAGGGCAGGGGCAGGGGCAGGGGTCGGGGCCGTACAGGGGCGCCGGGAATACGCCGGGCAGGGACCATACAGGGGCAGGGAGCGCGCGGGGTAAGGGCCGGTGAGGAAGGAGGGATGAGGTTTGGCAGCGTGGCAAAGGGGAGCGGAGCGCAGGGCCAGCGCAGGGCCAGTCGCCCCAGCGCGCAACGATCCCCGAAACTGAAGCCACAGCAGCGGCTCCGCGTCGCACGCAGTCCCCAGGCCCCCAACTCGTGCTTCATCTTCCGCTGCTACTGCTATTGCCGGTTCTGCTGCTTCTGCTATTGCCGATTCGCTCACCGACGTGTCCGGCTTCTTGGGGCACACGAAGAGGCTCTCCTCCTCGAAGATCTGCTCCCCGAACACCACCACCCCGCGGATGACCGCCGAGTCGTTGCTGGTGCGGAGGACCTGCGGGGGCCGGGGGGAGGGGCCGCAGCGGCAGCAGCGAACTGAGGTAGGACACCGCGCGGTAGGTCGGTCGGCAAGACTCCACACGGCTGTACACTTAGGCACCTGGTGCGCAGCGCTTGACAGGCAGGCAGGCCGACAGGCAGGCAGGCAGGCTGAGGCTGTAGGGGGCAAGCAGTCAAGATCACAAGGTTGGGTCCCGCTGTCGAATGCCGCCGGCGTTGGCAACGACAAGCCGCTGACCTGTGGCGAAAAGCCCGGGCGCCCAGCCACCCAGCCGCCCACAAGGCCAGCCAGCCAGCCAGCCGTCCGCCTGCACACCCGCCCGTCGTTATGCCTCAACCCGGCCCCCCGCACCAGGTCACACGACGCCGCCTCCTTGTTGATGGCGATGTACGAGTCCACTCGCGTGTCCGAGGGGATCAGAGAGCTGCGCTCGGGCTGCGGCGGAGGAATCGTGTCAGTGGCGCGGGATCGTGTAAGTGGCCCCGGATCGCGTCATGTCATTGGAAAGGCGGCGTCGGCCAGCAACCGAGGACCATGGGGAGCCCCGGCAGTGCCGCAGGGGTCGACACCCTCACACACAGAAATCCGCGACCTGCGCGGCCTGTCAGTTACCCCCACACGCCCTCTCGGCACCCTCTCTCCGTCCTCGCGCGCATCCAGGGGGTTCGGCGCGCTGCACCCGCAGCGCAGCGCCTGCATGTTGTGTTGCCACCTGCCGCGAAGGCGCGCCCCGGTCCCCCCTCCATACACCTACATGTAGCTCCCCACAGTCGACAAAGCGCAGCTGTCGGCCGCCGCGTCACTACCTCTTGATTCACTCCCTGCGTGAGTACGGCGGTACTCTCTGGCGCGGTTCGCTCTGTACACATGCATTTCTGCTGCTCGGGCAGTCAGCGACGATCCTCCTGACGACGACGACGACGACGACGCGAATCCCGCCCGCCATCCCATCCGCCGGGGCGTCTTTGCCTGCCCTGCGCCGCTCACCGGTGTGTCCCGCGCTTGCCGCATGTTGGAGTACGACGCCAGCTCGTACATGAGCTCCTGCTTGCGCTGCGCCAGCTCCGCCACCGCCGCCTGCTGCTCCGAGAAGTCCACCTCGGCCGCTACCCCGGGCGCCACGTCCAGGTCCAAGGGCAGGTACCCGCGCACCTGACGGGTGCAGGGCCCCAGGCACCCGGGAGGAGGGTTGGGGGACACAGGTCGCAGGTAGCACATGCAATGCAATGCTTGGGGTGGCAGCTTGGAGCGGGAACGCGCACTTCTGCCCCGTCTGCGCCACCACCTCCCGCCTGCGTGCACACGACTAGGTACGTTGAGAGGCCGTGTCTCAGGAGGTGTCTGAGGCGGTTCGGTACCTGAGGCGGTTCTCAGGGCGTTCTGGGACCCGAACTATGTTCGATGGCGTCCGGTCCTACACCGCAGTGCAGGGGGTTAGCGGCTCACTGTCCCTGGAACTCCGCCGTGCCCGTTTCAGATTGCTCGGGGATAGGGTGGCGTGCCGCGCGCGCGCACGGCAGTCAGCAGCACCGCGAAGGCCCGTCGCCTGCTGGCCCGGCAGTCCAACCGCCCCTCGCCGGGGGCCTGGCGTAGGGTCACCCTCCTCTCTCCGGTCCCGTCCCGCGCTCGCTCGCTTACCTCGCCCTCCACTCCGCAGACCACCACCTGCTCCATGCCGTCGTTGCGGTAGTCCGCCCGCAGGATGGCGGCCACGGGGCAGGAGAGGTGGTCGCGGTACACCACCTCGCCGGTGTCAGCGCGCCGGACCTCCATCTGGCAGAGCGGGGGGGGGGGGGTGTAGAGGGAGGTAGAGGGGTATAGGAAATTGGTAGACATTTCAAACTGCGGGGACGAGGGGAGACGCGGGCGCAGGGGTGGACATGGAAGTACAGCGCGCGGACCGTGGACGGAGGGGGTTCACGCTGGGGTGTAGGAAATTGGTAGACATATTTAAATTGCGCTGCTGCTGCTGCCAGAGCTGAAGTCCGTTCACTGGGGTGGACGAGGACGCGGGGGTGGCGCAAGGGATGCGTCCATGCCAACATCGGCGGTTATCGGTCTGTTGCCCTTTTGTTTTGCGGTTTTGCGGTCTTTCGTGACAAAAGGGGTGGCGAGGCCGCTCCGGATCCGCTCATTGCGCCGCAGCAGCCAGTTGGGCAGCAGCACCACTGGGGGTACCGACGCCGCGCGATCGGCTCCTCTGGACAGCCTGAGCTCGGTGTGGTCCAGCCACGAGCTCCAGTCGCTAATCACAATCACAGCAAACGGTTGCGACCAAACCCCGCCATCGGGTACGTCCTGGCCGCTTGCCCCTTGTGTCCGACCTTGCCACCTCGCCCGTCTTCCCTTCAGCAGCTAGGGCCGTCCTAGCTGCCACCCAGCCGACACCCTCGCGCACCCTGCCGTTGCTCCAGCCGCTGATGAGCTCCGGCTGCCCGTCACCGTCCAGATCGTACGACACGATGGCGCACACGCTGTGTTTTGACTTGACACGCCACACGCGGTCCAATCTGCGTGTGGAGGGGGATGTGGAGGGGGATGTGGAGGGACGTGCACCTATCCCCAGGACGTGTGCGCCGCCAGCGCGGGCCGTCGCCGTGCACCCCTCCGCCTTGTCGCGCGGCGGCATCGCTTTGTGCCGCCGCCGCACACACGGCCCACATGATGCCCTGGGACACTAAGCAAACGCCCTACTTCCTCCCATGACGTCCGACAACCTCGCCATCTCGGAGGACCGGTACGGGCGGCGCATGCGTTGAAGGCGGAGCTGCCTTCGCCCTCCGGCTCGGATGCGACGTCGCCCCGCGGGTCACCTCCTCAACCCCACGTGCCCATCCCTGCAGCGCTCGCCCGCCCCCGACGCGACCGTGCGCTGATCACGGAAGCACCGACGATAGGTGCCGCCCGGTGTGCTTCCCGGCTGGCGGCGGCACGTCCAGTGGCACATCACATAGGCCGTGTACGGCATAGGTACACGGCGCTCCCTACGTAGCTACACGGCGCTCCCTACGCGCGCCCCGCGCCCCTAGCTACCTGTTGTAGAGCCCGATGGTGCCGTTCACCAGCGCGTATCCGAACTGCGGCCCCAGCACCGCCGTCAGCGCCACGAACTGGTCCGCCTCGGGCACCTCCGCGATGACGTCCTCGCCGCAGAAGATGCGCACGTCGAAGTCGTCTGAGCCCACCTGCGCGGCGGGGCGAGGGCCGCCGGGAGGCGAGGTGAGGCGAGGGCGGCGGAGAGAGAGCACCACCCGCCCGCCCGTGATGCGGTGATGGGCGGCCGGTAGGCGCCGAAGTGGGTCGCAGGCGACAGACGCTTTGTGGCAGGACGGAGACGCGCGCAGGGCCCATGCCGACCCCGTGAGAGTCCCGGGTGGCCCCGTCAAGCCGCCGCATGGACACGTTCCCCGTAGGCCTATCTAGGGACCACCAGGCATCGCTCGCCAAGTGGCCCTACACGGATCAGGGTGCCAGAGGTGCCAAGCCCAGCGAGCGGCGTTGGTGGCTCTCCCGCGTGAATTGTGAATCTCAAACGCACCGCCTACGACGGCCCTGCCCGAGCCCCCAAAACTGCCGTGGTTCCCAACCGGCCTGGCTCCCAACCGGCCACGGTAGGGGCCGCACAGCTGGGCCCCCCGCCGCACAGCTGGCCCCCCCGCCGCACAGCTGGCCCCCCGCCGCACCAGCAGCTCATTGCGGCCGTCCTGGTCCACATCGCAGAAGGCCATTGCGGACACGTTGTCGCCAGTGACCGTCCAGAACTTCTCCGTGCCGTCCGCGGAGTAGCCCTGCAGGGACAGGGCGCAGAGGGAAGAACGAGGTTATCGGGCTAGGCCTGACGGGAGGGCCTGGCCAGACACCTGGTGTATGCGAGTGCGGATCCCACATGGGCTAGTTCGTAGCCGAGGAGGCTGGGGTCCTAAAGGATGGCAGCTGCGCCACCGCAGGGGTATCATGGGTTGCACCGCGCCTGTGGACGTGACGTGCATGCTCCCAGCTGCGCTGATAAAGCCTGCCCCCTGCAGGCCGGCCGTGTGCATGCTACCAGGACTAACGGATGCAGCCATTTGCTGTGCTCCGCATCAGCGAGTCTGTGGGCGTATCTGGGGTCGCGTCCAGCGGCCCACCTGGATGGAGCAGTTGCCCCCCACCAGCGCGAGGGGCATGTCCACAGTGCCGAACTGCCCCACAAGGCACACGTTGACCCCATCCTGCACGTCCTTGTAGAACAGGTCCCTGTTCAGGTCCACATCGTAGCACTGCAAGTTGCTGGGGGTCCCGACCAGCAGCACATCCTTGCTGCCCTGTAGCCTCCCAGCCACCACGGCCGATATCTGCTTGTTGATGTTCAGGTACGTAATCTGATTGTCATTTCCCCCGCCCTGCTGGTGAGGCTGGTGCAGAAATACTTTTCCGCCCACTGTCGCACACGCCAAAGATGGAACCTTGCCATCAAATCGGCCGATTGTCGCTTGCGCCCTTTGGATTTTTTCTGTGAGGACACCAACGGAAATCAGTTCGAAGGCATTGACCGCGCCGGGAACTGTAAACAGACACGTCAAACATGCCCAAGGTCCCACCCGATAAGTGGAGCTGGAAAGCAGGGACCAGCATGAGGCTCTCCCTTCGTACAGTAAAATTAAGTTAAGTCTCTATCTCTCAAGGGTGTAATACAAGGCATTGCGTTGCAGCATTGTCCCAATGACAGGAAGTGCCAAAGCATACTTTGCTGTGATATTGATAGAATCTATCCAAGAAACCATGTGGGCACTAGTTTCGGTAAAAGTCCGTACGGATTCGGTTGTCGCTTTCGATTTAACAACACACCATGACAAAGTTACGACGCGTTTTGCAATATCTGTAACCCTAGTGATGACACATCAAATTTTACGACGTAACGACAGCTGTGGATGATTTGATTCGCGCACATCGCAGCTGCACCAGTCCCCCTGTTATATGTTCGGCAGACCTCATTGCATGACTCCTTAACGTGGAGGAGCGGCTCTAATGAGAAGCCTTGGCCGCAATGGTCGGGTTGTAGGCTTCCACAGGCTTTGCCCGAGAATTCCCTGGCATCCAGGAGCTTAGTAACCTGCCGCAACCGTCGATATTACAGGCAAGGGGCCGCTCGCAATCAGCACCATGACGAACCGTGTCCGCAGGTAAGGGATGACACGCAAACGCACGCGCCTCATTGCAAAACAGCACGGGGTACCGCACGTTTCCATGCCGAGAACCTGCCCAGACAGTGCGGTGACGAAACCACCGTGACTTCGCTCATGGGTCCCGATCAACGAGCGCGACTCCGACCTCCAGGCATCACCGGTCAGCCTGCGTGTAATAAGTGTAACTCTCGCGCGCAACCCCTTGGATGGATAATGGATATCCCGACGGAAAGCACTCAAGTCCGCTGCACAAAAAAATCACTCCCGGCCTCGATAAACGACACTTTAACCGTTAAACGGTCGCAAACGGACTCACAACCCTCTCACGGCGCTACATCTCCTGCTTCTTCCTCCGCTTTCAAGCCGTCTTGATCATGCCTTGCCGCCGCGCGTACTCGAAGATGCCACCCGCGTCAATGACCGGACCCGCCTGCGTGGAGCACCCAGTCGTCAAGGACTACGTAGGCGGGTAACCACCGCGATCACTGCGATCCGATCATGTCCATCATCTCAAGTGTCAGACGCCTGTCAAGATGCCCTCTAAGAACCCTAGCGGAGGGTCAACACCTTCTGACCGATACCACCTCGACGGATCCAGGGCCACCGGTAGGTACCTTGGCTCAGGGCGTCGCAACGACCCCCAACCTTGCGGCGCGAGCCCGAGCCCGAGCTGCTTTGCACCGCACCACGGCCCCGCTCACAGCCCAACCCCCGACCCATCTCCTCCTCCCCGCCCTCAACCCACCTCGCCGATCTCCTGCAGCGAGTACGTGATGCCCGTGCTGTGATCCGTCAGCACATTGTTGTCCATGTCCACAGTCACCTCGGTGCCTGGGTGGGATAAGGGGCCGGGCAGCGACCGCAGGCGGGCAGCGGGGCACAGGTGGGCAGGGTACCAGAGCTGCCACCAGTTGCAGCGATATCCCAGCTGCGTGGCGACATCCCAGCTGCGTGGCGACATCCCAGCTGCGTGGCGACATCCCAGCTGCGTGGCGACATCCCAGCTGCGTGGCGACATCCCAGCTGCGTGGCGACATCCCAGCTGCGTGCAGCCGCCCCGTGCACTCCGTGCGAGATGTGGGTTCGCGGCATCGACATATATCATCGCATCCAAGATGGCGGCAGTGGCACAGCGCTCTCCGGTAGTGACCAGGGCCAGGGTGCGCCGCACCCCGCTGCTGTGCACGGGCATTGCCATCCCTGCCACTTCGGGTAACCCGTCCGTCCGCCGACCCGCATGTGCCACCCTCTGATAGGGTTTGGCTTGCCCTGCCACCATCGCGCATGATGATGGAGACCACCACCAACGCGCATGATGATGGAGGCCAGACTCACCCGTCTTCAACGTATCGCACAGCCGCACCGACGTCTCGCAGGGGTACATCTCGCCCCTTGGGGGGTCAACGGCGTGGCGCACCAGAGAGGGGGCGTGGGGTGGGGGCACCGTCACACGGACGTCGGTTGAGATGCACCTCACCCGCGGAAGCTCACGAAAAAGGCACATGTACAAGAGCCACGAGCGTATCCTCGGCGATTTTGCTCCCTTGCTCCCTTCCCACAAACGGACAGGCCACCCCAAGGCGCCTTCCTGGTCGCTCCCTCGGCGGCCCCTTCCCCGCACTCCAACGCTCAACACCCCCACCCAGCTCACGTGGCGATGCAGTTGCGGAAGAAAATGCGCGCGTACGACTCAGCCACGCACACCTTCGCGCCTGCGAGCAGGGAAGGGAGAGGGCAACGCACACGAGTTTTGCAAGAACCCACCAGGCGAACCGAGGCAGTAGAGACCTCCATCGCGGCGTTGCCATATGTCCGACGGACTCCGGACCGACTCACCCGCGGCGCCCAGGGCCACTGGAGCGTGCTCGCGAGACGAGCCACAGCCAAAGTTTTGCCCGCCGATGATGACCGGGTACTCCGTCTTCATCTCGCCATCCTTCACGTACCTGCGACCGTCGCCAGGCGTCGTCATGCGTGTGCTATGTCCCGCGGGACCACCCGTATCGCATCTAACCTGGTCGGGTAAAGGTCATCTGGAAGCCCAATCAAGGCATAACTTCCCAGCTTCTCGTACTCGTCAGGCTGCGGGCAGGAGGATGTTGCGGGGAGCCAGTGATTGCGAGGCTGACATCGTCCAGCTGCCGAGGGGCCTTACCTTCGACGGGACCAGCGTAAGGTACTCCGCAGGAATAATTTGATCGGTATCAATGTTCTGCAGATGAATTGCCAGTGAATTTGTGCCCCGACTGGCAAAATTGCGTGCGGCGCCTCCATTAACTTACGTCACGAGTGACATAGCATTTGCCCCTGATCACACGTGGCTCGCCATCCTTCTTGCTAACTTTTGCGACTACTTGAACGCAGCGCCGTCGCATCGGACGGACGAGCGACGCAGCATTCTTCTGGAATTTGAGCTGCATTGTGATCAAAGACAATGTAAGAAATACTGTCTAAGTTGAAAGGAAACTATGGGGGTATGGATACGTGTACTGTATCTAGAAGTCATAAGGCCCTGGCCACTGCTTCCTTGAAATGAAGGTGGAGCCCGGGGTGGAGCCGCAAGAGAGGTCCTTAAAAAGCAAAAAGCAATAAATCAAATTCGGAAACGTATAACGGTATAAATGCATGGCTTTTATCCCCAAATGAAACTGATAGACGTACGGTCATCATCAAAAGCATTGCCGAATCCTGGACATGGTTTCGAACCCCGTCGCCTTTCTTGTACAGATGATCTGATGCGATGCGCGAAATGAAGGGTCGAGTGCTCGCAAGACGACTGAGCACAAATACTGTGCAGGATCAACGCACGACCGTTAGTTCAGTTAGCTTCGCTAGTCACCCATCCAACAGCGACTGCCTTGCATAAGGTCGGCAGCAGACGACAAGATCAAACGATACCCGTGGCAGCTTGATCATTCATTCTATGCGTAGCGTGATGAGATATGACGACATCATCATCACCTACCACGCACGGCGGCCCTCCACGCACGGCCCGCTCGCCGGTCTCGGTAGCTGGCCTCGCTGAATGGATGGATTCGTCGAAGAAGCCCAGCCAAGCTCAGCTCAACCCTGAGCGCTAGCCCCGCTGGCTAACGTTTTCTGTTTCCGTACGTCGTCAGGATGAATCCATCGAAGGACACTGGATGGCTGGATGGATGCAAAAATGGGTAGGGGACGGATAAATCACGCATAGCATTGTTGTTGCAAGCAACATCTATCGTAGCCACGCCTCATTAAGTCATCAGTAATAATGGTGCATACATACGCGCGTCGCTTGCTTGGTTCGGCCCGGATGGTATCGGTGCATGCACGGATAGATCGATGTCTCATTACCCCTACAAGCAAAACATCATCATCAGCAGCACGCACGCACGTCCGTGTGTACGTATGTAGCTGGCTGGGCGGGTGGCCTGTTGTACCCTTACGGCTGACCGAAGCGACCCATATGTGCGTACCGCCTCACGCACGCACGCACAGAACGCGCGAAAACCACTACTGCTGCCTGGATGGCTAGCTACCCTAGCTAGCCTCGGCTGTCGCCGGGGCTGTCACCGATGACCCGCGGGGTCCGCTGTAACATCCTAATAATACCCTAGCTAAAGGGCACGCAAATACGTACAACGTACAGCCCTGCTGACCCACAGGTTTCCCTGCTGCTGGTAGCTAGCTAGCCCACCACGTTGCGTGCGTCCCTTGCTTGATGGTATATGCATGGTGGTGTGTGAGGGCGGTCAAACCATAGCGGATGCATCCGCCGGCGATGATTGAACTCGCTCATTGTCTGCGTGAGACCCGCAATGGACAGCAGGTAGGAAGGGGCCGTTCGTTGTATGTCATGCGCCCAGATCATATATATATATTTTATTAGTGTTTCGTCCCTCGCTCGCTCCATGCCCACTGCGTGCGGGGGGGATCAGCAGGCGGCGGGTCTGCGCGTCTGGTGCGGACACTGGAGGGAGGGAGGGAGGGAGGCGCGATCCTGATGACGCTCCGTCCAGACGGCGGAGTTTGATCGTGATGTATACATGTCGAAGATGTGCTTGATTTTCAAGCGTGCTTCGCCATCTTTCAAACATATGGGCCGGCGGGATAGGACGGAGAGAGTGTCTTACGACTTATTATTATGATCAGGCATGCGATGCGTTGGTGCGTGTTGCTCGATTGTGAATGAGAACTTGCTTCTGCGTTTACATTGTTCCATACAGTTGTGGACGTACGTCGACTGGGTGAGCTCCATCTACCTTAACACTGCAAAATTTGGTCAGACTGACCAATCTTGTGCGAATAAGTATGAAACAAATATTATAAATGTGCACAAATCGGTTTTTTTATCTTTGCATAGCATACATGGTGCGTGGCGGTTCACCTTCCATTCACGGAAGATTACTTACCGGTGCGATGCCGACGGACACGAAGAGGGAGAAGACGACAGGTCACTTGTCCTGCAAGATAGACGTATACTTCCATGCTGTTTATTTGAGGCTATCGATATCGTCGACCTTTATTTGAAACCTTTGAGGAACCAGCAGAAAAGACGGGCCCCCGCTCCGTGGATGTACAGGCGCCACGCAGAGGCACCGACACTACAGACGCCCATCTTTTACTGCCTATTATATACTTGCATGATTCATTGGTGAGAACAACCACATT
Source organism: Eudorina sp. 2006-703-Eu-15 (assembly GCA_003117195.1). Taxonomy (NCBI): domain Eukaryota; kingdom Viridiplantae; phylum Chlorophyta; class Chlorophyceae; order Chlamydomonadales; family Volvocaceae; genus Eudorina; species Eudorina sp. 2006-703-Eu-15. The sequence goes on from BDSI01000040.1 coordinate 991,303, forward strand.
AAAATATATCCCGCAACGAACACGGCCGCGGAGCTCTAGCTAGCTCGCTGCCTGCCTGCTGGCGGTGCGTCGATTTAGTTGATTGCTGCCCATCCACTTGAGCGAGCGAACAACTTCAGCAACTTCAGCATGTACCTACTTGCTCGATCGATGGCCAAATAAACGAGTGAGCGAGCCATATCTTATTAGTCTACCTGTCCAGTTACTAGTACTATCTATCGATAGATGGCGGCATTCGTCGCAAGAGCGGCAGCAACTGCTGCAGGAGTGCTCATTCTTGGCACCGGCGGCGGGGCAACGGTGGCAGCATGCTGCGCAGCGCTCCCACAAGTTCGACAGTGGCGACGGCGTGCGCCCCTCCGGCAGGTACGTACGTGCGCCTGCTGTATGTACGTGTCTGCGTTGGTTGCCGGTTGTACACGCAGGCAAGCAAGGGCGGGGTGGCCCATAACCATATCGCTGCTCGCTGCCCCCTCTTGGCGACCACATCAGTTCACGACTGGGCGGAATATGCTTTATATGCGTAATTATGTTCTTATAAGATATTATCTCATTTTCATTGTTGTATTACTTAATTATTATTGTATAATTTCAATTAACAATGATATGTTTTCATTATCAGCTCACGAGTGGGCTGATTATACTTGGTATACATATTCTATTTTTGATTTGTTATAAGCATCATTATTATTATTTGTTTACTACACTAATGTTGCTGTAATATCATGATGTATTATTATATTAAGCAAGTACGTCTGTCTGTCCGACTGTATTTATGTGCGTACTGCTGCCCGCCGCCTTTGATTCCGTGCGTGCCTCCTTTGCCCTCGCGCCTGTAAATATTGAATGCAGATAAGGAAACGGAAGGAGCAGGGGCTTACCTTGATCCAACGCGGCAAGTACAGGTAGGTGGAATATTATTGCGCGCGAGGCAGCAGCAGCTCAAAACGTGAAGCACCATGCACACTGAACGATGCTATTATTATCTGACGGTGCGGATATTTAATATGTATATGGGATCAACAGGCGACGAGCGAGCGTAGGGCGACGGTGATGATGACGCGGCGTCTGGTTTGAATAGCCATCGGGTTGTTTTTACCGCGTTGACTGGCCCCATGATTGGTTAACCCACACATGTGGGCATAATTCACAAACTATAATTATGCATGAGCAGCTTGCATGATTTGTTAATTTATTAATTAATTAATATTTTATTTAATTATCTATGTACAATAGGAAAACGGCTTGAGAACATCCGTCGGTCCTCGTTCCGTCCGGGCGGCAAAAACATCATCCATCGTACACGCAAACATTAATAAACTATCCCGCGCGCCGTGCATGCGTCATCTACCGTCACCATGTCTATTTGCGTGCGTCATCACCGACCGCTGTCGACATCAGTGACGCGGACCGTGAGCTCAGTGCGGCCATCGACGAGGCCGCCGCCGACCGCAACGACCAGCAGCAGCACCCCGCGGCTCAGCAGCAGGGCGGCGGCGGCGGTCGCCCGCCGCTGGACGTTGAGGAGCAGCGGCAGTTCGCCGCGGAGCTGGGGAGCTGCTACTGGCACCGGTGCGATCTGCGGCTGAGGAAGCTGTGCCAGCCGTACAAGGCGCTGCAGGATGGGCTCAGCGCGATGAGGGCGCTGAAGGGCTTCAAAGAAGACTTGCCTGCGGCTTACGTGCAGGCGGCTCTGGAGGTCGCCCGCTGCCACTGCAGGTTCGAGTATGCGTACATAGATAGCTACATACGTTGGCACGCACGCGCAAGTGCATCAGTTGCGCCGGCAACAAATAAAGGTTGAATGTCGCGTGCTCCGCGTATTTCTATACATAAGAAATAATATCAATACTATTTATTTATCAAATATATATTAATATGTATTAACCCAATCCATACATATCTGGAAATTATACAGAGGCACGTGTATACGTCAGCAGGTAGGTTAAACTAAAATATGGGTTGTCCTGTATCGATGGATGGCTCCGTCCGTCGTCCAGGTTGGGCGACTTCGGCGAGGCCCACAGCCTTTTGAGCGACGTGGAAAAGGACATCGACATCGCGACTTCTGTTCCCGGGTCATCATCAGCCGGCAGCAGCAGCAGCCCCTCCGGCGAGGACCAGAATACCATGAACGGTGCGACCAAGGAGATCGTCGTCAAACCGTCAAGTATTGGCCAGCAGGTAATGGTACGATACGGGAACAGTAGTCGAGTCCTCTATCTCACCTTGGCTCGCTGCTGGTGGGATCTGCATGCATGGAAAAAGCAGTAAGGTACATACAGCTGGCTGACTTGGAGTTTGAATTATCCTTTATCACATGTATCGCTCGCTCGATTAATGATATGTCGATAAGCACCGACCGACAGCGTTCACTGGATATAATTATGTATGTCGGATGCGTGTTGAGCGCGCGCCAGCGAGCCGCGCGCTCATGATAAGATGTACTTGAGTCCCCGCCGCCGTCGTGTCATGATGTCGTTCCGCCGACCCCGCCCGCCACCACGAATTCCATGTGCATGACGCATGAACGTACGACAGAGAAATTTGTCAGAAGTGGACCTGGTGCGCTCCGCCATCGGCCGCGTCAAGGACTTATACGACCGGTGAGCATATTAAAAAATGTACAGGAATGTTGTTCACGTTCGGCGATGAACTGAGACTGCATGCAAACATGCCTGGCCGTCAAATGCCGTGTTTTCTTCGCTTGCAATTTCTAAAACAATGCCAACTACTGTGCGTTGACCTAGTTGACTGCTGATTCATCGGTACACGCAATTTCAATTCACAACGGGAAAAGTAAGTGATAGGCGAATGGTTTGGGGTTCAGGAAATATTAAATACATATTATTGTGGAGGATTATGAAGAATGTTTAATTTAGTAATTGGGGTTATAATAATTGAGGTTTATATAAGTAATAGAGGGGTTTAGGCAGGGATGTCTGGCTCGCTGGCTGCTTATCCTTACAAGCTGGCGGAACTAACGCGCGCAGGGCCCGGAAAGCCACCGAGGCAGCGGTGACCGCGACTGCTGAGGGATCGCTTGAGAGCTTGCGCAGTGCGGCTGAGGCGCTAAAAGATATTTGGCGAGAGGTACGTGCGTGGGCGTACGCAGGCGGCCTTTGCCATATCATTTTCATAAATGTTCATTTTTAGCGAATTTCACGCACCTAATGTAATGATAATAATCGTGAGGGTATCCAGGCTATCTGCTTATACGGGTAGCATCAATGGCGTCAACTGACCACAGATAGCAACTGATACATATGCATGTATAAATGAATGTTACAGCGGACCCCGAAAAGAGATCAACGGTGTATACATAGACGGGTAGCAACCAACTGCGCACGCAGCAGGTGCAGAGTAGTGTAGCGGTGGCGGGCGTTGTATAGGCTAGAGGCAACCGAAAGCCTCATCACACCCCTGCCCCCGCCCTTAATACACGCCACAGTCCACGACTGGGCGTATTATCATTGTTATAGTACTAACTACTATTATTCGTATCAATGGCGTTAGTTTTTGTATTATTATTCCTGTAATTCTTATTATTCTACCTAATATTTCTATTATTACATGTTTTATTTTTTCTTATCATTTTATTATCATCACCCAAACTAATAATGGTGCGTTCGGTGCGATGTACGCGTATGCACGTTCCCGGCAGGTTGGTAAATTTACCATCACAGATGAGCAGACGCCTGTGCTGTCTGACGTGCTTGTGGCTGCACGTGCGGTGACGGAGCTTCGAGTCGGCACACCGGGGCAGGAGGTGCTGGCGCTGCTGACGCCCACCAAGGACGCAGCCCCCGAGCAAGAGGTGGCACCGTGGCGGCTGTGGCTGCAGGTGCAAGCCAACTACTTCAAAGGGGACCTCCAGGTAGGTGATTATGTTATGCGTAATAATAATGCGTTTCATTCATACGTTCTGTGTGTGAGCAACCGCCGGCGGTCACTCTCATCATTTGATTATCTTGCCGTACTCGGACATATATTCATCGTAGACCCTAGTCTTCGCTCGCGTACCTGCGTGCTGCGTGCGCGCGCCCGTGACAAATAAACCCTAATAAATAGATAACACCGACCGCCGCTGTTAATACACTGACCGTCACATGCATACACGTGCATCCACTATACCTCGTCGTGCCTGTGATCATCGGCTTTCCAGGCGGCGTGCAGCATTTGCACGGTCCTCAAAGGGCGCGTCCTGCAGCGAGAGAAGCTCGTCGGCGTGACAAACAGCAGCAGCAGCAGCAGCAGCAGCAGAAGCTGCTTGACGACCGACGGCAGCTGCCGGAGCAGCTGCGCGGGTAGCGCGGTGTCCTCCGCAAAGCAGCAGCAGCAGCAGCAGCAGCAGCAGCAGCAGCAGCAGCAGCAGCAGCAGCAGCAGCAGCAGCAGCAGCTGTCGAAGGCGCCGCAGTGGGCACAGCAGCCGCCGCCGGGGGAGGATGTGACGACGGGCGACACGTACACGCTGCAGGCGCACGTGCGGGTGCCGCCAGCAGAGATCCTCAGCGACTTGCAGAACAGGATGCTGGCCACGTCTACCCTCACGGTACGTCTGTACATATCGTATTATCCGAATACGGTATTTGAATAAATGAATCAATTTACTGACCAGCTATTATTACAGTAATTGTATTGTCATGTAGCTATAGTACCCATTTCTCATTGTTATAAACTACGTAATAGTACACCTACTTATTTAGTATATGTTACGATTATCATATTATTACACGTTGATAGTAAACATTATTAATGATGACGATAAGAATGAGTAGGCACAAGCTGGGCTAAGTATTAAGGGCGAGCGAGGATGGCAGATAGAGGTAGGTGCGGATTGCCCTATAACTTGGGTGAATTATAACCACCAGCAGCAGTAGTGCGACGACTCAAGCTTTCCTCCACACATCCGCCGCCGTTCCGTCCCTGCCCCGCACGCACGCAGTCTGAAGCTGACGACGCTCTGAAGTCAAATCGCTACATCATCGCTATCGATAAGTACATCCGCGCGCTGGGCTCGAACTGCTGCCCTCCTGCCTTGGCGGCACTGCTGCACGCCAGCCGCTCTGTGGCCTACGCCAAGGTGGGGATGCTGGCGGATGCGATTTCAGACGGCTGCCGGGCGCGGGCGCTGGACCCGCTGTGCTACAAGGCCACCACACGACTTGCGGGTACGTATGCACTTATGTATAGATAGGTATATATATATATATATATATATATATATATACATACGTGCATGTACACATACATGCATGTACACATGTACACTTGTACACAGGTTCTGGCACGACTGTTATGGCACGACATATATGCCCCTGGAGTTCCAGCAGGTTCGACCCCGACCGAGAGCGGGCCAAAGACCCTCGATAGTTAGAGGGCAAGGGTGCCCCCATGTCGATGGACGGTGAAGGACCCGATTAAAGTGACCTGCGAGCTGACCAGGAGCGGAGTTGACGCCTTAGTTGATTCGGCAGATTCCGCTGGATGCCGGTGGTGGGTGCTGAACCCGGGAAGAGCACTGATTTCGGAGAAGTCGGCATGGGAGACCGGATGAGGGTGCCCCGAAATACCGGGGAAGGTAGGGACTGCCAGGTTAGTGGCCACGGGTGAAGCTGAACCCCCCTATCCCACACAATCATATACGTGCATTAATGTACGTAGGTCTAGTAGCAGGTCGGTCAATCATTTACGTAGGTCATTATAGCACCGATCAGACCGGTGCGGTGCACAACAAATACAATTTTATCATGATGAAGACGACCCGCGGCGGTGCATTATTTTTTGTTGAATTTTTTATTTTTATACATCGTTCGTGCCGGCGTTGCCTACCAACCCTGCGCATATGTGCGTGCACGTGCACTTGCAGCCTACCTGATCATGGTGCACCGGGGTGAGCACGCGGTTCAGCTGCTGCAGTCCCTGCTGGCCGCCAGCAGTAGCAGCAGCAGCAGCGCCCCAGGGGGCAGCAGCAGCAGCCCGAAAGGGGCGCCGCTGCTGCTGCAGCTGCAGCTGCCCGACGAGGAGCAGAGGACTGTCAAGGTGCGGTGCGTGTGTTTGTAGTGGTCCTGGAGTGATCCGAGATCGGTAGCATCAGCTTGCAAGCGTCTTTGGTTAAGACGGGTCACAACAGTGTATGTATGCGGGCGAGCGAGATGTCCGCCTTGCGCCAGCAGGTGCATGCGCGATTATTACTATCTGTTAGCTATAATCCTATCTGAACATTAAGCTATCTGTTAGCTATAATCCTATCTACATTTATCTGTAAATATATGTAAATGCTACCTGTCGCGCGCATACATCTGCAAGCAAACGAATATGATCCATACATCCCCTCGTGTACCTCGGTGACTACGTACACACATGCTGCTGCTGCGTCAACTCAAATTTATTAATTTTATGTGTGCAAATGTATATGTTTCAATAACTCGTACATGTGAATACATTTATGTATTGACTGATAATCCCCACGAAAGCCTAGATTACCTCGCTCAGGTAATAATTTGCCTGGCTGGACCAGGATTGCTTGGGATACAAGTGTTTTCTGGTTGATAATCGGAAGCACCATTGATATAACTACCTGTATTTCATTTCTTGGATTTTGCTGCAGGCGCGGCTTTACGAGGCACAGTGCACGGTCAGGGCGCGAGCCACGCCACACCATTACAAGGTGCTGGGCCTTCCACCGCCGCACAATTCACACAAGCTCAGGTTTGTGTGCCTCCGGCCGGGCATCGCATGTATTTATAATAAGTGAGGGGTACTTCCATTCAGCCAGCTTGCAGACTCGTTGTTAAAGTATCATGCATGGGGATGTATGTGCGTGTGTGTTTAGGTACCAGTGACGCACGTCCTGCATTGGACTTTTGGAGACTCAGCGATCGATCGTAGGGACACTAATGTTTTGAATAAATAAATAACTATTTGGGCCTCTAAAACCTTTCCACAAAAACTAATTAAATGTTTTAAAATAATTACCAGGCAGCCGGAAATCCTCCCTGCGCTCCATAATTATTTTTAGAGACGCACGGCCCTGCGCCTGCGCGCGCGCGCCCCGGGCACTGTGAGTCGTTGGTAGAGCAGCGCGTAGCAGGTCACCGGCGGGTGGCCCGCACGCCCACGAGATTGTCCCGTGGGGCGTGTGTGCATGCTTGGTAGCACAATGTTTGAACTACCCCACCGTACCTCCAGGGCTTCAGACTCGCTTGCCAGACGAAGGGGTGTTTGTCATCAGGGGTGTTTGTCTGTAACGGGCGGCTGGTGACTGGAGTCGCTGACAGCCTGGAAAGCGCTTGCTTGGACGTGCCCCACGAATTAGTCGCGGTTCTTATTTTTTACTCAATTTCAAGCGACTTTCTCTAAATGCTTCCTGGTCGCGCCAATTTTATCCAGCACTTTCTAAATATATTTACCAATCTAAGAAGTATTCCAAAATTATTTCGTTTGGGGGTCTTAAATATTAGGATCTAATAAAAACATTAGTGTCCCTACGTACGTGATGTGCAATAAATATAAAATGGCTGGCCGCATTGCGCAGAACGGAGGACGTGGACAACGCGTGCAAGCTGCTGGAGCCGAAGGTCCTGGTGAACGTGGCGGACACCGTGGTTTCGTACAGCCTCCCCGGCCCGGCCGGCTCAGAGCTGTGCAGCGGCTCCCTCGCCACAAAGTCGGAGCTCATGACGCTCGAGCAACAGGAGACTAACCGACTCTTGCAGTACATTAAGCAGGTATATATGTAGGAATACATATACCCGTTCGTTCATCGCATAATTCATATTGGTATTGTCACTAGGGACATTCCGTTACACTAGTCACAAGCGCTATCTAGAATTTTTTGTTCATAGTGGTAAAAATGCCAGCGCTTGTGACGAGTGGTGTGAAGGAATGTCCATACATACATACATACATAGCGTGCATGTCGTACATGTTGCAAATAAATGAAATATTGGAGGCGACAATAGAACGCAGGTGCGTGTACGTATTCATGCTGCCCTGCCGGAGGCAAGCGGGTGCGGTTGCAAACGAACGAACGTCCTACCTGCGCGCTGCTGTATTTCGTTTTCACGCTCTGCCCTACCGCACACATACCGCATGCGTGCAGGGACGCGAGGAGCTGTCCAATCCGGCTCTTCTCGCGCAGCTCAACAAGAAGCTGCGCTCGGAGGACCCGGCCTTCTTCGCCACCGCCTTCCGGCCTGGATCCATCTCGACGTGATGATGATAGATGATGATGCATGGAGCGTGCCGGCTGCTGCACTCTACGTATCTACATATGCACCCGCTCTCCCCGCCGCCGCCGTCGCCATCCATGCACTGATGAGCTAGATAAACTGGGGCAGCAGTAGTCGGTGGTTATGATGTCCTCCTACGTGCGCGCGCAAAGGCCGCCGTGAAATATAAACGTGTATATCTTTCTGTCATGTACGTATGCGCGTAACACGCGTGACGCGCGCGCGCAACGAAGGTCATTATTAATACGGGCAAGGGGTGATTGGATGGACTTGTAGGTACGCCTGCTCCGTGCGTGCGTGTTGAATCGAATGGATGCGTTACAAAATGTGGCGACGGTTGCAAAGTAAGACTAGGCATCTGTATAATAATCTGTATGTATGTGATCGATGGCTGCTGGTTTGTCTGCCTGCTAATGGCTGCTGGTTGTAATCTTGCGTCGGTCGTATGTATGTCACCAAAGAATATAATAATCTGCATTTGTGATCATACATTCTGCGTTTCTTGCGCCCGTGACTTTATTCCGTCGGGCGGGGCGCTCCGTCGCTTCATCTAACTAGGTCCTATGTGACGCGTCGCATTCTCCGCCGCGAGCCTGAACCTCCGGAACGGACTCCAACGACCTCCATAGAAATGCAGTACAGCAGGCTATGGAACATGTTATCTTGCCCATGGAAAATGCGAAAGCCCCGACGGACAAAACGACTTGCTTGAGCATTACTCCACGTAATTAGTTTAATGCTAAAATAGATAACACATTCGTTGGGGGCACCGTTGTCGCAATGGCGGGGATCCCTGCAGGATACGCATGTATTAAAGTGATAGTTACCTACCCTACACGTACGCTTCATTGAATATGTGTGTGACACACTGTGGAGGCAACTGTCAATTGAATCTGCTGTGAAGAGAGCGGGCGAGCATTTAAAAATTCAAACCGTGAATTATTGGAAAGGCGACCACGCAATTTTGTTATAAGGAATATTGAAAATCATCCGAACGTGTATATCATGTACCCGTGTAAAGGCATCAACTACATAACAAAGACCAGCAAGCCTCGGCATCAGCAAGCCGTGCCCCATCACTTTTCGACTTTCGAGTGCGGCGGTTAAACAACATGCATGAGATCTATTTATTAATCCAGGAAGGTATGCACCAGCCGGCACGTGCGAGTTAACGAATGGGCTTCATCGTGAACCTGAACGTCAGTAGGCTTGCTTAAAGGTTGCTGTGGACGGATCTGCCGACCGCCGAATGAAACAGGTCTGTGCGGCAATCAAGTGTTCTGGGCCTCGAGCGGTCAGGAGGCAGCAGGCAGCAATCAACTGGGGTCGGGCCTGACACGACTGCAGTGCGTGCGTGGAGCCGTCGCTGGTGCGTGGGTAGGTCCGTCTCCACGCAACACAAAAAACAGCAGGTCCCCCGCCGCCCATCTCTCCCCGTGCTGCCTAGCACTATCCATCCAGGCAAATACCCTTCATTATTTAACTTACACCTACCGACGTATGTCCCTAAACCCTAATGAATACGCAGAGGGCCGTGGACAACGGTTCGTGTGGGGCCAGCAGGCAGGTACGTACGCACATGTGTGTATCAGCAGGTGGCTTCACCACCGCTGCTGGCCCTACATACCTAACATACCTGCTTCTCATGCTGCCCTACCTGCTGCGTGCTTGGTAGTTGTAGACACAGGGAATTCCCGAACGAAACCCTAAACCTTACATGAAAATTGCCGTCCGTCCGATACGTCTATGCGTACATGTATGAAATGTTGATATTACGCTTGTCATTAGCCAGGCGGCGGCGGACTCGACTGACCAGGCGCGGGTAAGATAAAGCCGGGAAACAGTTTCAGGACGAAATTGATCCATCGCACATAATTGTACATACTTGCTCGCTCGCCCGGCGGATAGTTGTATCATATATCATACCGTTACAAAACTGTGGCTGGATTATCACACACGTAAGACCACCGTTCCCCGTGCGTATAGAGGGTGCGTGGATGTGCAGGTTGACGACAACTGACAACAACCGCCTCAGTAAATGCGACCCCGCCCGTACGTCGATCGCTCGGCGGCCACGGCCCGGTGACCGCCCAGCTCCAGGCACGCACGCACCCCCGGACCTCTTGAAACCGCCGCCGGATCTTTTGGTCATACGGAGAGCCACTACTTACGTCTGAGGACTATTTAACTACCCATAACCGTTCATGCGGTCCGTTAATAATTACAAAGTCTTCCATGCATCCGGTTGTGCGCAACAAGTTATTACAGTGTCTCCAAGGAATTCTACTTCCATACGGATAAGCTTTTATACATATTATACATTTTTTACATATTTTATGTGCGTGTGCGCTTGCACGCTGCTGCTACGGCGGGGACATACATTATTCGCTCCGCAGCCATGACTTTTGCCCCTCTTGTGACACCGTCTACAAACCTTTTGACGGAATACATAATAAAACCGGTCTCTCGCAAGATTGTGATCGCCGTACTGAATGCGTTGTGCCCCTGGCTATTTTCTGGCGAGCACTACGGGGGAGGGATTCGGACAATCCAGCAACAGAAGTGTTCGTTCATCCAGGTCGGTACGCACGTCCGTATGTACATGACATTTTCCGCCGAAGATAGAGCTGTATGCATGCTTACCAAATACACGCAATTACATACCTACAATCATACAGGTACGTACTAGCAACAATCCCTCAATAATCTTACGTAATGCCAAATGATAACATCATAACATGGCAGCATACCGACCATCCATCAACGAGCGAGTCCCAAAATATTAAAAATATGCGTTCGATGATGACCGCACCCACTCCATCCGCCCGCCGGCCCCTCGCTATTGCATGCCATACATGCAGCATGTAAGAGGCGCGGTTGGAGTATTCGTCTGCACACTAGCTGCCGTTGGTGGCTGCGTGAGCGTTGCTAAGCGGCTTGGCGCGACGACTGCGACGGCCCTGGGATGCTTGGGCCTTCTTACCAAAAAGGTATGATCCACCATCCATGCGTGAATAGATACATAGTGCTCACGCGCGCTTGCTTAAGTGGTGTTTGCGTGGTTAACCATGCATCGATGTGCGTGCGTGTGTCGCTCGGTAGCTAGCTCGATACGTACGTAGGCCTTGATGAACGATACGGCACGTACGCACACTGTAACGCTGGGTTAGAGTATAAGTCTCTACAATCAACCCTGCACAGCATTTCGAGAACGAAGCCTTTGGCCGCGCCGTGTTACAATTGGTATCGAGACCAGTTGTAACACCTGAGTCGGTGTGAGCGGAAGCGTAGGATCGTAGGATGACCTACTGAGAGTAAACACGGATGTATATGGCGTAGTGTGGTAGCGATCCACAACCACTAGGTGTCTAGTGATGGCTCATGCCCTACCCGTGCGAGCCTTTATGCACCTGGGGCCTCGCATCACCCAGTGCCGTACCATGATCGGCATCTTGTGCATCCTTGAGATTCACAACTAACCTTCCCGTGTGACACCCCACGGGCGTGATTAACCATTAAGCCATTATCACCAGAGATCCCTTCAGATCTGTCCCCCAGCAGAAGTCACTGGGGTTTTGGGGCCCGAGGCACGCAGGTTCCAGACGTCATGTCACGAGCGGTTCGTAACTTCGATTACGAACTTCGTGACAAGGCCGAACCTAAACCTCCGCCCAATGCCTTCCATTATGGCACTCATTATATTTATAATTATTACATTGTCCCGAGAGCTTTGCGACTCATTGTAACAACGGCGGTCTCGCGTTCATAATTACTTAGTCCGCGAGCCTAGTGTTACACACACAGCCGGTGTTACCCACACACTGCATACCCGGACTGCATACCCGGACCCAGCAAGGCCTGACGCGTGCGAGCCGCCTCGCTCTGGCTCAGCTGGGCAGGCAGGCCTGCCGGAGGGTGCAACCCTAGCTAGTACGATTAGGTTGGGACGCGGGACCAGGCTAGTTTTACCGCACCAAGCAGGGGCGCGCCTCCGAAACGCGCCCTGGGTGCTGCAAGGACTTGAGGAGGTTGAACAGCGGACTGCGAGGCGCAGACCGCCCGGGATGGGCCTTCGCCCACTCCCTTGAGGGGGCACAGCGGTCACCGATCCTCGGGGATCGGGCACGCGCCCTTGGTTGAGAGCGAGGGGACAGAGGCCCCTTACGCCCCTTTCCCCCGTATCCGGGGAAAGTGCTTCGGCGGTCTCCCGTATGGGGCGGGTTAGCGCCCCCGGCCAGTGTCGGCCCGGCAGATACGATATACACACACACACCGCGACATCCGCTCCCGTGCGTGTGAATGTGAAAACCTGACAAGCAATAAGCAACTTACCTATGCAAATATGTATGATGTGTGTGTGTGTGTGTTGCTTGGAAATAATGCCGTGTGCGATGTACGCTGCTGCAGGATAAGGAGCGGATGCGCTTGAAGAAGGCCCTGAGGCTCAAGTCCGCGCAGCTCAATGAGCATGAAGAGAGTTTGCTTGACGCGGTGACGCCGCCCGACAAGATTGACGTACAGCTGTCGGACGTGTTCGGCTTGGATCAGCTGGTCTCTTCATTGGTATGTATGTGGGTGCATGGCTGCGTTCGTGCGTGTGTGTATATGTGCGTGCGTGTATGGCTACGTACGTTTTTGCCGTGCACGCAAGCGACGCACTGAAGTAATGAAATATATATTAGCACATACTAGGTAGATAGACTGCCTTCAACCGTCGCCTCCGTTTTGTTTGCCACGGACAAGCATGCGGACGGAGGCGTACATACATGTATGACTATCTGGAAAAGGCAATTGATGCCCACACATGCACCGTCGCGACGACATCATCTTCGTTGCTTTTGATCTCTTGGTATGTACGTACGTGTGTACCTATCTCGTCCCAGCCAACATAGACATGTATATATAACGAACAAAATGGACAGCGTGTATAACATATACACGCACGACGGACATGCACGCAGGAGGACGAGCTGCTGGAGCCTTTTCGGAATCCGGAACTGCGCAAGCTGGCCAGCACCTCGCCGTTGTGGCGCCTTGTCAATGGGTTGCTGCTGTGAGTACTACTTCGTGCTCGAAGTCTGCTGCTGGCTTGTGGTGATTTGTTTGGGTCCTGTGACGGCAATGATATTGTCATACATAGTGTTAGGAATAGTAGTATTGGTAATAATCATAGTAGTAGTATAAATACTACAGTAATGATAAGCATAGTAATAAACATAAGAATAGTAAATAATTGGCGTGGTGGTTCGCTAATAGGGGCGCCCTGGAGGCTAACTCCCCCTGAGCGGGCGCCATGGTTCGTTCTCAGGAGCGGGGTGGTTCCCTGGTAGTGTGGGCCCGGGGAGTGTTTCGGTGCACTTGTGGAGCCTGTCCGGAGCGCCATGGTGGCGCCAGTTCGTTTAGGCAGTGTATGGTGAGGAAGCCTCGGCTGTCGCCGTTGGCTGTCACCGATTGTAAGCACAAACGGGATGACTCGGGGCTGTAAGCCTGGCTTACAGCCCTGAGTCATCCCGGGTTACGCCTTTGTGCTTACACCGATGACCCGCGGGGTCCGCTGTAATATCCTTAATAATAAATAATTATTCGTTACAGCATCGTGGTAATAGTTATAAAATTAGTAATAAAACGAGTATATCATCCGAAATTTTATCATCAAAATTATAATTATCCTCATCGTTAGGTTGATCGCCTATCGTTCGCTTCATTTCAGGTACGGGCCGCCAGGCACTGGCAAGACTCTGCTGGTCAAGGTGGGCAGCAGCATCCCTGCCTGCTCCCCTTGCATATGATAGATTGGGGTCCTATCTATCTATCTATCTATCTATCTATCTATCTATCTATCTATCTATCTATCTATCTATCTATCTATCTATCTATCTATCTATCTATCTATCTATCTATATATCTATCTATCTATCTATCTATCGTTGAATCTCCTTTTTATTCGCTGATGTGCTGCTTTCATTCGTTCGTGAATTGATGGAGTGGCGGCCACTGTCTAGTTGCTTGCAACGCTTGTGATTGTATGTGATAACGATGATAACGCGCACACCAGCCAATGAACCGTTCGTGCAGAACAACCTCTAGAATGGCGGTGGTCGACGTTGCAAAAACCCTTATTACCGTATGTATTGAGACTTACCCGAATAGTAAACCTTTGTTATTCAGTATAATAATATTGTATGTATCAGGGCGTCTGTCATTCTAGGGCCGTTTTAACTCGTGTATTGACCGTGTTGAAACCGTTCGCTCGTGATTAGAAAAAATACGGATAGGGTGACATGTGGCCTATCCACATAGCAAAAAAATACCGCCGATCGCCGATATGTTCTTTCCAAGCCGTTATACTACGTACGTACGTGCGTGATTGTGATGATGAGCGGGGCCTTATTACTTGCGAACCTTCAGCGTACGTCCCGCATGCGTGAATGTCCCCTCCTACCTACCTTTTTCCTTTCAACCTACACCCGCCGTCGACAGGCCATATCCAAGAGCGCGGGCTGCAACCTGTTGAGGATCGACCCGTCCACCATCAACTCCAAGCATTTCGGGAACGCAAACCGCTTGGTCAGAGCAGTATTCACGCTGGCACGCAAGCTACAGCCGTGCATCATTGCTCTAGGTATGCGCGTGCGCGAGCGAGCGAGCCTTTGTCAAGACGACTCATTGCCTTCGTTTAAAGGATAGACAAGGAGTGGTAGGTATATGTGGATAAACATTAAATCTAATCCAGGTCGGCGCACGGTGGAAATAAATTAGTAACGGACATTTCGCCGACTCACAGCAGGGAAAACCGGGGCCTCCAAAATTGTGTCGTTCTTGCCTGCCATTATTCCTTCCGTATCCCTTAATACAGACGAAGCTGACGCGCTGCTGTCCCCTCGCGGCACTCGAATGGAGCACGAGGCTTCTCTGCAAATTAAGAGCGAGTTCCTTACCCTGTGGGACGAATTGGAACGCGACTCAAGCGTGCGGGTGCTGGTGCTGGGCACCACCAACCGCATTGACCGGATGGACACGGGGGCCTTGACGAGGTTTATCCTGAAAAAAGAGGTTAGTTTGACACACCTGATGGTTAGTGACTTCGTTCATCAGTGGTATAGGGGCTCCTCACTGATATACGCACCACGGGGCGCACGCAACGGACTGAGTTACCATGTCTGCATGCTTCTTACGTAATATTCTTAACTCACCGGCGGTGTGTATTTTATGTACGTAGCAACTAGCAAGTTGGTGACTATCTGAATACAGGGTGCGCCCACAAAATATTATTGTAAAGATTATGGTATAATGGGCGCTGTGTCCGTTCAAGATACAATTATCGTACGTTGGATAGCAACGTAATAACGACGAGCGAGCCTGCGTTCTGGGCTTGCAGGTCCCGCTGCCTAACCACGCACAGCGAAAGGCAATCATGGCGGGCTACATCCTCAAAAATGCGGGAACCCAAGGAGTCGATCCAGCGCTGATCGATGCGGTCTGCAGAGCTGGTCACGGCGACGGCATCGCCGGCGGCGAGCAGCAGCGACAGCTCCAAAGCTCCAACGGCAGCAGCGATAGGTAGGGCGGCGGACACGGATCGCAGAGGCGGCCTCGGCAGGGGGCTACAAATTCTGTTGCGGGGAGACTTCCTCGCCATGGCCTCAAGCAGGTGCATGCATGCGTATGGCTGTATGTGCCGCAGTCATGCCCGTTACTGGTGCATATGCATGTGAACAGTCGTATGGCATTAACTGTAGCATGTACAGCTGAAGGAAACCTCTAACGAAAGCGCTCGCGCCACTGCTGGCGTGAAGTCACACCTTCAGTAGTCCTATGTAGTACCAGCTAGTAATAGTAGTAAAATTATAATTACTACAATTATACTAACAATGAAATAGTAATTAGCAATAATAATGATGATAATAAATAATTATAATTATTATAATAATACGCTTGGCAAGCGTGGATAAAGGGCACAGGGGCGGTCAGGCTCGCTGAGCCTATACGCCGCTGCCACCAGGCAGGGACGCACCAGCTCTAATCTGATAATAATGCCAGACAAGCCATGAGACACCTAGTTTCCCTGTCGCTATATGCAGGCCACGATTTTATTTAGAGACAATGTGTCAAAAACCGAGAAGCGTTCATTTAATATATTTCATCAGGGCGATCGTATGTCTGCAGGGCCACCGATGCCGGCGCTGGAACCCCCATCCTTGACGAGCTAGCGGCGCAGACGGAGGGCTTCACCAGCAGCAACCTGAGGGACTTGTGCCGGAGGGCCGCGCAGAGCGTCTTGCACAACCGCGAGGCACGGTGAGTTTAGCGAGTTAGCCAATCCTGCGTTTAATTTTTAACGTTTCTGAGGTAGAGTTGCATTGCTGCCTGCTGTAGTTATGCAACGAACCCTACCTCTTAACGAAAAGCCGTGATTGTAAATCGTGAAAACATTCATTACCCATCAATTACATTAATTAAATAATGCTCACAGCCATGCCACTTGCTGGATGGACTAAATATTTGCATCATGCTAAACTAGCTAGCAATTATTATTAAGGATGTTACCGCGGACCCCGCGGGTCATCGGTGACAGCCAACGGCGACAGCCGAGGCTAGCTAGCTATGCTAATGCGTGGTCCAATGCAATAACGCATGGGCACGCGTCCTCGCTCTCTATCGGCATGCATTTTGCAGAGAGCAGCTTCGCGCTAACATCAGGGCGCAAGGTCCCACACTGAGGCGGCGGACAGCAGCAGCAGCAGCCTCCATGGCGATCGACGACGAGGCCGACAGCAACACCGCCGCCGGCCCCCAGCAGGGCAAGGTGGCATTGCTGCAGCCCTGGCTGAGCACCACCTGCGCAGCACCCTGGAGAGAATGAAAGGAGAGAGGCGACAGCAGCTGCACGCAGCAGCATCAGGCGTGTATGTGATGAATGAAGAAGCGATTGGATGACGCATTGCACGCGCGCGCTTATTTATCTAAGCATGAGAGTTGAAGTAGCTACGGCGGGGGAAGTGAACGACAGCTTGCAGCTGCGTGCTGGCGCGTGCGTGTTTCGTTGTGGCAGGCCGCCCCGCAAGAGACACAAGGGACGGCGGGCTTTCATTTCTGCCTGTGTCTGATTTGTTGGGGCATAAACAGCTGCTGCCGCCGTAAGGAACGACGGATGGAACTACAAGAACCAGCCACACATTATTTCCTAACATCCTAATAATAACATTATTTCCTGGCATGGTGCATTACTTAAAGTTCGCTTCATATACATACTCCATCCAATTGGTTATTACTAATACGGCGGAGGGTGCGTGCGTGGATGGGAGCGTCGCACCCACCCAGTTATTACTGCCGATTGAGCGTGCGTCATACATGTTAATGTTGACAGGTGCGCATTGCTCGGCAGTACGTAAATCATCGCCATGCACGTAATCGTATTCCGAAGGTGGTTGTACGCGCGCGGTTGCATTTTTTACTTTTGTGTGTGGCTCGCTGGGGTTCGTTCGGCGAGGGTTCGTTCAGCGCGGCACGGTTCGTTCGTTCAGGTAGCATATGGCGTGTTGAGGGCTCATCCATATATAATACTTACGTACACACACGATAGCGGCTGGCGCCAGTTGATTGGTCCTAGCACGTAAGAAAAAGCTAGCGCGATAGTGGGCTATCCAGCTGGCCCGCCACGCATACATGGCAGCATGTGCGATGCGACGCTATCTACGCTGTCTAAATAGCTCCGCAACGTAAGTCGTCATTTGACTGCTGTTTATTTGATTGCTGGGTCGGTCACGGATTTTACACGCAAGCAAGGAACGTATATATGCGATTGCCTACAAACGGTAGGTAGGCACGCACGTCCGTTCCGGGTTGCTGTATGTATTTATTCGCTGTCCCGCCCGGTCTCGCAATCAAGTGCCTCATCCGATTGGTGTAACAAGCACATCAAAAATATTACTTCCAGCGCGGCATTCTCAGGGTTGCGCATCTTTAAAAGGTTTTCAAAGTGGTGTTTCTTAAAGGGGTATATGTGCGCGACGATACCCGGGACGTACACGCGGTACATCCCCTATGACATTCATACCCAGGGTAAAGCGGGGGTAACCCCGGGTACCTCCCTACGGGGCTGGGTGGGTAAACGTATCCCAGGGTAACCCCACGGTAATTCCTCACATGTAAAATCTGTTAATTTATGTGCGTGAAGCCCATGGTCGCCTAGTCCTTCATCTGTTGTAGAAGGAGGTGGCGAACTGTTTGCGCTGAAGGCCAATCACTCGGGGAACGCACGGTACTTTGGAAGTCTCTTATCCTCTTCGGGAGGTCTTTGGCAGGTCTTTGGAGGCTATTTGGGCGCAACCAAAGCGCTTCAGCCGCACCCAAAGAGAAGCCAAAGAGCCCTCTTTGGAAAGCGCCCCAAAGCCGCAAGCAAAGAAGGTCGCAAAGAGCCGTCTTCGGTTTCGTCTTTGGTATGTAACAAAGATACGTTTCTGTGGGAAAATCAGATATCTTCCTGTATGTAATGCAATATATATAGACCTTTACGGACTGAATTATAAGCAGTGAAACGGAAGGGCTCAGGGAGCGTACAACAGGATCCGGTCAACATCTTTGGCGCCACCCAAAGACATCCCAAAGGGAACCAATTCACTCAGGCCCGGCCGACCGTTCGACATGTGAATGTAAACCAGCCTTGCCCTCTACAACACCATTATACATATGAAAGCGTGGAGCGTGTCTGCCCTCAGATAATGTCTACAGACAATGTCTAAATTTCAATTATGCGACAACGATATAGACTATTACTGGAAATGGCCACGACTCTTAGAGTGCGGTCTAGCGGTGCAGCACTTCGACGGGCGGTTCTCGTGTCTTCGTTGCTATCGGCGCGACATTACTAGCAAGTTCATATACCAACATGTCAAAGACTGCCGGAGAATCACCCGAATCAGCCGCTTGCACGGGTTAATACTCTTGCACTTGAGGGTGACAATGACCGGAACCGCCGTCTGGCAGCGGTCGTTGACAGAAGGGAACGTCACGGGCTCTTCAAGAAGCAACGCGAAGAGACTACAAAGGCAGGCAGAGACGACGACGGGTCCCCTTCATTCCGTCAACGGCACGGTAGTTATATGGTGCAAGCGCCCGAAGTCGACATGATGGCGTACACTACTCCAAAGCTGCGCAGTATCTTGGCACGGTTTGCACCCTCAGGCGGGGGCAACCCGCCATGCGTGCGTCACCGTACATGTCACCAGGGGCCCATCGGGACAACAGCCCCCACAACAGCAGAGTCCCTCAGGTTGCAGCACATCATCGACGGAATCATCTGGGGACTCAACTGGGAATCATCTGTGGAATCATCTGGGGAATCATCTGGGAGTCATCTGGGGATTCATCTGGGGAGTCATCTGGGAATCATCTGGCAACCTAGACGATAGCTCAACCCCAAGCTCAAGGGGTACTCGCGGAGGGCAATGTGTCAGATCCAGCCTCGACACCCACAGGCACCACGACAGATTCACAGTCTGGTGGGAGCAGTACCCCTCTCTCAGGTTCTCGTACTAGCAGCTGCCCGAGTGCCACTTCGGGTTCGGTCTCTGGCTCCCAATCTGTATCGCCGAGTCCGTCGTGTAGCCCGTCTCCCATGTCCACCGGAGGTTACAGTGATGCTGGGGCAGCCCGTTGGAACCTATTTGCTTTTATAATTTAATGTGCATCTAATGTTACGTTCCATGTGAATGTGGCATAGCCGGAGAAGTGACATGTGGCATGAAATGAGCAGGAATGTGTCCCATCCGAGCCATTGAAATAGAGGCGAATAAAGTGTAACAAATTGTAAGCATTCACAGTCATTGTTTGTTGGTTCTACTGTGGGATAATGTCGCTCGTCCATTGTCGTATTCGTCAGCAGGCGAATACGACAACCATTTAAACTACTTTAGGACAAAGGCGGACCTGCAGGTGCTGTGTAAAGGTTCTTCATAGCAGACACGATAGTTGTAGATGTAGAGCAAAAAGGTTTTGGTCTCACACAGCAAGATGGTTACTTTCGCGGACTTGGTTGTCCAGGCCCATAATCAAGCATGTATCATCAGGGCCCATAGGGACATTAGGAACGAAACTCTTTTTCAGATCGGATGCCACGTTGCGAACTTGCCAGTCGGCTCCAAACTCACTCTCAAGGATGGCCGATCAGCAAGCGCTCCCGCTGATGCGTCGCCCTCCTCGATATGTGCCATCAAGTTCCCGAAGAACGAGCAAGAGGTGCGCACGTCGCTCGCATTGTGTTCGTTCAGTCGGCCACATTGCGCCTATGTTTTGCAGATGGAGACACTGAGGGACATAATAGGCCTGGGCAGCGACAGGAATATAGACAAGCACTTCCACGCGGGCGCGTTGAAGTGGGCAAGGCGGCAGCTAGATGAGCTGGGCCTCACCGGGGTTCCCCTTGAAGAAACTGCTCAGGCCGTGCTCGAGTTAGCCAGGGAGGCCTGGCCCTGGCAGAGACGATTGGTGCTGCCATGACAGGAAATAAGTCACTCCCCGGAGACAGCCGTTACATTCCCAAGTACCACTGGCCCCTGCTGGCATGGTACAGCCTCTGGGAGGTGCGACCGCAAAAGCCTGCAAAGTGTGTTGGGTTGGGGTTTTGACCTGCTCGCGTCCTTTGCTCCTGCAGGACCTGGACCGTCAGGCCAATGCACGTGCGGTCCCGGCGATCTCTGCGGTCCCAGTGGGTGTCGCAGGTCCAGCGCAGGTGGGGCGTGCGACGCTCCATTCCCGCCTGGCGTGCCACACCTCCCCACCTGCTCGCGTCCTTTGCTCCTGCAGGACCTGGACCGTCAGGCCAATGCACGTGCGGTCCCGGCGATCTCTGCGGTCACAGTGGGTGACGCAGGTCCAGCGCAGGTGGGCGTGCGACGCTCCATTCCCGCCTGGCGTGCCACACCTCCCCACCTGCTCGCGTCCTTTGCTCCTGCAGGACCTGGACCGTCAGGCCAATGCACGTGCGGTCCCGGCGATCTCTGCGGTCACAGTGGGTGACGCAGGTCCAGCGCAGGTGGGCGTGCGACGCTCCATTCCCGCCTGGCGTGCCACACCTCCCCACCTGCTCGCGTCCTTTGCTCCTGCAGGACCTGGACCGTCAGGCCAATGCACGTGCGGTCCCGGCGATCTCTGCGGTCACAGTGGGTGATGCAGGTCCAGCGCAGGTGGGCGTGCGACGCTCCATTCCCGCCTGGCGTGCCACACCTCCCCGCCCCTCCCCACTCCCCCCCACTCCCCACTCCTCCCGCCCCCTGCTTGGTTGCAGGCGGCGGGTGGCGCCAGGGAGCAGGTGGCGGCCGACGCGGGCAGTGCCGGCACTTCCACGTGCGGCACCTCACCGGGAACGGCCCCCCCGTCGGGCTGCGTGGATGCGCGGACTTTCGCCACAGAGCGTTGGAATGTTTCGGCGACGCGGTGAGCTTGGTTGGGCCAGGATGGCTTCCCGCTAGCAGTGCCTCAGCGGACACAGGCATCGGAGGGTTGTTAACTCCTAGTTGTTGCTGTGTTGGGCCCGGCTCCAGGCGCGCCTTGTGCGGGACAGCGCTGACTTGGAGGAGCTGCTGAGTATGAACGAGTTCGCCCGCGAGGTACAATTCAGTCTGCGCAGTGAAGCAGATACGATCCAGAGGAATCGGGACAAGGTGCTGGCACAGGCCAGGGAGCTGGCTCAGGCCAGGGAGCTGGCTCGGGCCAAGGAGCTGGCTCAGGCCAAGGAATTGGCTCGGACCAGAAGGCCGCCATGCGCCCCCCCAAACGTGGCAGGCTCCGGGAAGCGTGCACGACTTGCGCCAGCCGCAAGCACAGGCCGGGCGTCCACCTTTGGCTTTGCACACTCCACCGGCAGCTCTGCCCAGCCAGGCATGCCAGCCGGAGCCGACACAACCGAGACATCCAATGAAGCGACGGCAGCTGGTGGCTTCCAGGTTGGTTGATGTGCAATCGGGCCTTGCACGTGATCAGGGAAGGCCATCGCATGTACATAATCTGGTATGGGCGTGCCAATGATGACTGCTTGCCCTGTTGGCCTCCAGGCGTCTGCTGCCGCGGACGGGGCCCCCCGGGATTTGGTCAAGAGGACGGTGATGACACGACGCCGGACTCCGTCGCGGAGGCAACTGCAGCGGACGATGACCCCCCGGAAGATGGTCAAGAGGACGCCGGTGACAGGTCGCCGGGCTCCATCGAGGAGGCAACTGCAGCGGACGATGACCCCCCGGAAGATGGTCAAGAGGCCGGTGATGGCACGACGCCGGGCTCCGTCGCGGAGGTACCTACTGCTGCGGGTGGCTCTGGGTAGAAGGTGCTGCCGCGCCGGACGGACCACTGCTGCGCCGTTCTGAACGCACGAAATCAGCGCTGCGGTCCGGACAGCAGGCCGTGGTAAGCAACGTGCCCTTGTCGTGCCGTTGTTGTGCCTTCTCATGACAGCCGTAAACCATTGTTCCCACTTGTATACTATGCTCGCATTTTGTGCCTTCGTCGTGCCTTCTGTGCATTTTGTGCCTTCGTCGTGCCTTCTGTGCATTTTGTGCCTTCGTCGTGCCTTCTCATGACAACAGCAAACCTTTCTTCCGGCTTGTCTATTGCGCTTGCACGTGTGCATGCAGGGCTGCTGCATGCCAAGCCGGAACCGGTCCCGACTGCGTGGTAGGCCTCCCACCCAGACTGCTGGTGGCCGGCATCGGTCGACGTCACCGGACCCGGACAACCTGCCTGAGGTGGATGCGACCGACTTCCTCTGTGAGCCGGCTCATTTGCTTCAGGGGCTGCGCCTGCATGGTGTGGCAACCCTGGAGCTTGACGACCTGGCGGTGCTGGCACGGGACGCGCACGATGCTGGCGTCCTTCTGCTGGAGAAGGGGCCGTCCTTGCCCATCTTCTGGAGTCCAGGAAGTGGGCAAATGGCGGTTCGGCGTACGACGGACGGCGCGCCCCTTATGAGCTTCCAACAGGGCAGCGCCGGATGGTGCCAGTGCTGGATGACGCCCCACCACCGCTGCTCCGCTTCACGCAGCACGCAGAAGGTGCAATCAGCAACATCCTGCCCAGCATTAGCGCGGGTGTCCAGGTGCAGAAGTGTGTGGTGATCGGATGCAAGCCAGGGAGGAGGCTCGCGCGCACGCAAGAGCTGCACTGCGACACCAAGCCAGGGGCCGAACACTCCTTTGTGGCCATTGCGCCACTTGAGGAGGATACCGGCCTTTTACTCGCCAGCGGCAGCCACCACAGCGTCATGACCTGGGACAACCTGGTCGCCAAGGAGAAGGCCGCGGTGCGGGTGGCCGAGGGGGCGCTGCCACCAAGGCAGGCTTCAGGCACGAGGGCAGCCCGGAAGGAGTCAATGAGGGGGCGGCATCGCAGACGGAGAGGAGAAAGGCACGGAGGAGGAGAGCAGGAGGAGGTCGCTGAGGGCGAGGGCGGGAGGAGGATGGGGTGGGGAGGAGGAGGAGGGGGAGGATGGGGACGAGGAGGATGGGTTACCCGACGACAGAGTCGAGGGCATTGCCTTGAAAATCCCACGCCATAGCATCTTCCGGATGCGGATGCAGCCGGGCAGCTGGTCTTCCTGCACGGCAACACCGTGCACGCCGGTGATGCGGGAAGCCAGGCACATGGACCCCCGTGTGCACTGGTACGTGCACCACGAGGTCATAAAGAATGAGACATA
Organism: Eudorina sp. 2006-703-Eu-15; assembly: GCA_003117195.1. Taxonomy (NCBI): domain Eukaryota; kingdom Viridiplantae; phylum Chlorophyta; class Chlorophyceae; order Chlamydomonadales; family Volvocaceae; genus Eudorina; species Eudorina sp. 2006-703-Eu-15. The sequence goes on from BDSI01000040.1 coordinate 1,015,225, forward strand.
TCCGATGCCTTGGATCCACTCCAGGCTCGCGAGAAGTTCAAGTAGACCGGGGTCGCCAGCGGCAGCCACCACAGTGTCATGTCCTGGATAACCTGGTCGCCAAGGAGAAGCCGCGGGTGCGGGTGGCCCAGGGCCGCGGCCACCAAGGCAGGCTTCAGGCATGAGGGCAGCCCGGAAGGAGTCAATGAGGGGGCGGCATCGCAGACGGAGAGGAGAAAGCACGGAGGAGGGAGAGCAGGAGGAGGTCGCTGAGGACGAGGGCGGGAGGAGGATGGGTGGGGAGGAGGAGGAGGAGGAGGATGGGGACGAGGAGGATGGGTTACCGATGACAGAGTCGAGGGCATTGCCATGAAAATCCCGCGCCATAGCATCTTCCGGATGCGGATGCAGCCGGGCAGCTGGTCTTCCTGCACGGCAACACCGTACGTGCACCATGAGATCACAAACAGTGAGACATATCCGATCGCTTGCGAGGACCGACTATGTGACCGAACACTTCCCGTCGCCGCGCAGAGGCCGCTGCCCGGGTGCGTCGGCCCACACATGAACCACTTGTCACTGCCACACTTCTGGCGCTGGCCAGACCTGGAGACGACCGTGAGTTCGGGCCACCGTGCGCAATGCCGACAGCCGCACGGGAGGACGGGAGCTTCTTGGGCATGTCTGTGCCCTTGCAAATGATGATGTTACTGTGTAATGTTGTCGGTTGTCGGAAGTCCTGTGGAGTAAACAACGACTCAGTGCACAGCTATGTGTATCGATACATCATCGAGTGGACTCTCTGCAATTTATGGAGTCCCCGACAGCCGTTTCTTCACATTTCAAATACTATACTAGATCTGGTTCCGCTAGCTGTTCGACCGTATGTTCGTCTTTTAAATTTACCCTTGGTAGTGAGACACTGTACGACCGTCCATCCAGCCATTTCTTTGCATTGTGCGCAACACATCCTGACAGGACCATAACTTACATAACTATTGACAAGACATTTTATATTACCACGGACGGACCTGTACTTGCCGACCTTGCACTTGGTTAACAATGGCAGACTTAACACAGGGACAGACGACTGACCCCTACAAATTCCTGCATATTACATATCACATTCTGTGCACCGGCCGCGGTGATCCTGCCGGCGACTTGCAGTCAACGTACTCTGGCCCAGCGACGCGGCTCCCTTGCGTGACGACCTGAACGCGTTGTATCGAGATGCCACTCGCTAGCATTCAAGAAGGACCCTGGTGCAAACAGTGAGTGATATTCGGCTAGTATGGCGGTGGGAGCTTGTATGTAGATTTCGCTGCGAGCCGTTCTCAGTCGTGCAACCAGTGAAGCGCATTGAATGCTACAGTTTCACGTCTCCCTTACAATAGTACTGTGACACTGTTTGAAGACTACTGCTGCCGTTTGGCTGCATCCCCAAGTTTCGTCATCCATACTCTTTTTTACAAGAGCACGCCTGCCACCTTTATCATGCCTACACAGAGATCACGACGTTGCCGTATGATGCACAGCTAAATGACATCACCGCCGCCGCTTAGAGGTGGCCTCTCCGGCATCAGCTACACCGCTCGTCCTGCGAGAGCAGCGTGTTTGACGAGAATACCGCCGTATTGTCTACTCCGTCAAATGCTTCGTGTTGTGCTCCAGCAGCAGCCGTGGCGCCCGTTGTGCCGCCCGCTGTGCCACCCGTGCCGGTCGACGAGGCGCGCGCCCTGACCAACATCACCATCACCACCGTTAACACTCCGACGATACCGCCGCTCCCCAACCAACGCCCGAAGGAACCCTAGTGGCCATCAGCCGGCCTTCGTTGGTCTATGGGTCCCGGACCAAGCCGACACAGGCGCCGTTACCCGCCAACTCATCAAGTGGAAAGCTCTCGCGGCATCGCAAGTCGCAATCTGGATGCGCAGGTGCGGCCCGTCTTGGTGTCGCCAAGCCCATCTTGGAGCGTTCCGGTTGGACGTACAACGACACTATGGCACAGGACTTGGGCGAGGCCGTGGCGGCCATGCCCCAGTGACGACACTGATGTCAACACTCGCAGAGGCGAGCTCATGTGAGTTGGTGTCTGTGCTCAAGGATGCTCTGCGTGCTGGAAAGTTCATCTCAGTTGCTCTGCTGATTGTCGCAGCATGTGTGTTGCACTGAAAGGCATGTATTAACCTTGCGTCTTGTTTCTAATTTGTCTTTCCACGCAGCCGCACCTGCTGCTCGGCACTTGCCCGACGTTCTCGCACGATCCGGGTGCTGGCGCTATTCAACAGTAAGTGGCTTGATCAAATGCACGACTTGCTGGCTTGGTGTGGATGCCGACCTGCAGCATTTGTCCTTTGACGTGTGCAGTGCAACCAAGCAACCACGCACTGAGGCGTACGGTGGTGGACAAGGTAGATTGAGAGTGGGCCGTACATGTTGGACTTAGCACTATCAATTGTGTGCAAACCAAGAAGACGCTACAATATTTCTGTTCCACTGACACCTCTGCCCCGCCTGTTGGCAAGCAGGTCACGTTTCGCGACAAGGCCGTGGTGGGGCCGTCGGAGGTGGCGCTGTCCAGATGGCCGCTCGCCTGGGTGCCGCCTTGGCGCAAGTGGAGGAGGAGGACGAGGAGGAGGAGGGCGGCCTCCAGTGCCTGGGGCGCCCGGCGGTGCTTACGGTGCCCTGGGGGGGGGCCTCGCCGCCTCAGTCGCCAACTCATTCGCAAAGCTCCAGCAGCGACACGGCAGGGAGAAGCCTGTGGGAGACGAGGATGAGGAGTCAAACGGGCTGCTAAGCGGAATCGAAAAGATAAGCAAGCATGTGAGGCCAAGAAATCTAAGCCAGCAAGCCTGATAAGGCCAGGAAGCCTGATAAGCCAAGAAGCCTAAGGCCAGCAGGCGCTAGCTTGGTACACGTGGGATGTGATGTTTGGGCGTACGGGTAGGCTAATGGCAGAGTAGAGGTTGGAGCGTGCTGGCGGGCAGCGCAGGCAGTGCGACGGGGCCGCGTATGCAGGTGAGCGGGGCCGCGCGGGCAGCAGGGCGGGCGGGCGCGCGGGCAGGGCAGGGCGGGGCGGGGCCGCCGGGGCAGGCAGGCGGGCGGGCCGCGCGGCAGGGCAGGCGCGGGTCCTACGGCATGTGCTGGTGCGATTGTTCGGGAGCAGGTGCTGCGGACCAATAACTGCGCTACACGGATGTCTTTGGTATTGGCTTTTGGTCTCTCTTTGGATCCCTCTTTGGTCCACTTTGCGTCCATTTCGGCTGCGACTTTGGATGCCTCTTGCATGTGTCTTCGGCTTGTCTTTGTGGCTGTCTTCGACTCGTCTTTGAAGTCCTTTGCGACTGCATTTGGATTCTTCTTCGCGCCGGTCTTTGCATGTCTTTGATGTAACCAAGAGAAAGTCTTCGAATCATCTTTGATGACTGCCAGTAGAAAGAGCCAGTAGAAGATACCAACGAAGAGACAGACAA